>ML663568.1:769071-1061571 GCA_007570785.1 Antilocapra americana | reverse complement strand
TCAGTTCTTCTCATTTTCCACTGACACTTGCTCTTCGCTGCTCTTTGCGGCAAAAAAAAAAAAAAAAAATCTGTGCTGTGAACACAGTTTGACATTTCCTGACATTTCATGAACTAATTACACTACAAATAATTAAGCATGTTCACATCTGTAACAAACGAAGGCAAAATGGTTGTCAGCGGGCGTGATTGATGACCTCCCTGAGACTTGATCTGATGAGATTCTCTCTACCCTGGGCAGGAGCCCGATGCCACTGTGTTTGCAATCATGCCTTCAGCCCTTTTCATCAGATCACACCGACGAGATGCTTGAAGAAAAGGATGGGAAAATTAATGACTACAATGAAATATTTGCATTTTTCCAGGGTTGGAAAAAACAATGAACAAGAGATGTGACAACCTCAATTATCTGGTGGTGCTAAGAGCTCAGAGACAGCTCCTGCTGCAGAGAGCTGTTGGGAAGCCCGGGGGTGTCAGGCTGGCTGGAAAAATGGCAGGTGACAAGGACAACATTTTTTTTTTTATGCTACACCGACCCACAGAAGCTCAGCTAAAAAGACAAATTGCAGAAGCAATTTCTTATGGAGGGGGAAATTTGTCAGCATTTAAGCTTGTTCCTTTACAAAGGTTGGACCGGGGTATGAAAATAAGCCGGGCAGCAGACAAAGGAATGCAATCTGATATCTGCCAATCGTTGTGCCTGCCAATGGCTGGTTCTTCTTTGTTTAACACGGTTTGGGGGCTCTCAGTGTAGACTGCACACTGTACAGGACTGAACACTCCCTGCCCGCTGGGAACTCATTTGGAAGGGACTCCAGTCTGCTAGAGACCTAATTTGGCTTTTTCCAAAGCCAGCTCCAGCCAGTTTTCTGGGCAAATTTCCCTCCTGAAGTTGCCCAAACAAATGGATTTCTCATCCAATGCGATGCCAGCCTAGAGGCTCTGTGAGCCAGAATGCAAGCATAAAATAAAATAAATACCTTTGGATAAAGGAGATGGCACAGCCTCTCGCTCTAACCGAGGTCTTTGCCAATGACACCCTGGCAACCGGACGTGGCAAAATGGAGTTTTTAAAGATTACTTTTTAAAGTGCAAGACAAATTCCATTATATGAAGTCCTCCCATCATTTTGATTTCACAATGTATTTGTCAGTTGCTTTTAAATGGAATAAACGAGTCAGTTTACAATCCAAATAGCTGTTTGAAATTTTGGCTGTTGCAATCCATCAAGTTACAGTTGGACACTCGAGGACACCTAGAGACATAGGTCACATAGAATGGTATGGAACTGCCACTTTGGTGAGAACAGACTGTGTGCAAAGTACACTGTGGAGTGCTTTACAAAGATTCTATCTATTATCTTTGCTGCATCCAAGACAGGTATTGTCATCTCCCCATTATACAGATCAGGAAACCGAGGTTCAGAAAGGTCAAGTGACTTGCCCAAAGTCACACAGCTATTATGTGGCAGAGACAGAATTCAAACCTAGATACCTTTGGCTCCAATGTTTACAGAACTTTTGCTCTCTGTTCTCAGGGTCCCCACTGTGCAGATTCTGGGTAGGTCAGTCAAGTTCATTCATTCCCCTCAGGGCTGGTGTCCATGTCAAAAGGATGGATGATTCACAGTCCCTTGTCTTTGCTCACTGACCCCCTCTCAACCTCCAGCCACTTTCGGATTGAAATGAACATCTTCTCCATTACTGGCCTCCCAACACATCCCATGTCCTGCCCCCAATCCATTAGTGAGATGGAACTTTCTATCTGCAAGAGAAAGAAATCGGCCTGCAGGTTTGGAGGTCCCTGACTCTTAAAATCAAAATACTCCCAGTCTGGGGGCCTCAAGGCAAAAAGTCAGTTCTGTCCTTTCATACCTTAAAGGAATTCAGGCTTCACGTTTTCCGTTTTGTGTTTGAATCCTACAGGGAAGTCAAGTGGATGATCAGATGTTCTTTCTTCCTTAAAAATAGGTGCTGTAAGTCGACTTTCTAGCTTCTTGCTCAAGGCAGAGCTGGGAAGTACAGATTAAGCAGAGTGAAGGGAATCTGGAGTAAAGCATCAGGGTTTCAAGGATGGATTTCAGTGTTTTTAAATTACTAGATCACAGCATACACTTAAAGCCTTAGCTGTAGCCTTTATTCTCCTTCTATAGCAAAACGCAAATGTTTATCCACTATATGCCCGGTTAGGCTCTAAAGAAAGCCTTGTTGGTTATTCACGGACAATAAATCTGGGCGTTTTTGACCTTCATTCCACAACTTGACTTCAATATCTGCTAATTTCTTTTTATACAACAAATTGCATCAATCACGTTCACATTTAACCAACTGCAGCTTAAATTGTTTTTGTTCTCTTTCATAAGTTCCTCCTCCAGATTAAATGCTGTTCCACTGAACGAACTGCTCTCAGCTGAAGTGGGAAAGCGTGATTTGATTAGTATAGATTCTGGAATCGGGTAAGTACTGTGTCCTCTCTAGAAAAGAGGTGACGTGTCATGGGATATTAAGAATGACTATTTAATGTAAAAACTCGAAGAATACACGAGTTAAATGGAGAAAATGAGAGAAAGCTTTTAAGCATTCTCCCAAGACAGATTGCAGAATAATATTATTGTACACGGAAGGGATGCTGATGGACGCTGTCAGGAGGCCATTATAGAAGTGAGGTTTAAAATCATTATGGCAAAAAACGTTTCAGAGCTTCAGCGAGAGAGCGGCATCCCATAATGAATTATCAATAGAGAACTGGTGATTCGGTTAGATTACAATATGAACAGAAAACTTCCTGTCACATAATTTTAATCTGCCACTCTGATAAATGGCTTGAGGTGGGAGCCCCATTTCCGTTGTGAGCAATAGGAATGAGTGGGGAGAGGATGTGAGAATCACTGGACCACATTTTCAATTAGGTATCTTCTGATCCAAGAATCCAACTAACACAGTCGAATCCAAGCTCCTTGAGTCACCTATGTCTAAGTGTCAGACACTGAACTAGAGGCTCTACATAAATCATCTCTAATTCCAATGAAATCATCTTTACAAAAACAGTGGCCAGCCCCAAGGCCATAGTTCACTAATTTGATTTTTTGAAATATTATATTAAAATATTATTTATCCTGATTGAGGGATTGAGGTTTGGGGTGCTACCTTAAACGTGAATATCTCTGTCACTTCATCCTAATTCTGGCCTGCTGCCCATAAAACTGCAAAGTAGACAATATTACCCCTAGTCCACGGCCTAGCAAACTGAGGTTCAGAGAGATTTCATAACTCAGGTTCATGGTTTGTCAGCAATAGGGTTGAGATTCAAATTTAGCCAATCTGACTCAAATTTCTGATTCAACTTTCTACTGTGTGTGTGTGTGTGTGTGTGTATTTAAATCTTTCTACCCAGTATTATCATCTCAATTATAGAATTCGTTATAGAGATCCAGAATGCTATTACTTCACCACCTAATTTGGGGACAAGGATGCTACCTATTTCACTTTTAAAAGCTATTTCATATTTACAAATTGGAAATATTCTATTTGACCTCTAAGAACTGAGATTCATTTGTATTGGCATCTTGCAAAATCCATTCTGAAAGGCATTCTTCACAATTTAAAATACTGTTTTAGGAAGGTTTGTGAAGGGACCAAAACTTGACACAGACAATTTGCTCCTGGGATTAGTACTGTTTCCCTAGGGGCATTTATCTGACTTATTTCACTTAACTTGATACCCTCCAGGTTTATCCATGTTGTTGTAAATGGTATGGTTTCCTTCTTTTTCATGTCTGAGTAATATTCCATCACCATTTCTATCCTATCTATCTATAGACACTTTGGTTATTTTCACATCTTGGCTCTTGCAAATAATGCTGCATGAACACGAGGCAGAAGAGATGTGCCTTTCACTGTACACTCTGTTATGCTTTTTGGAAAAGCTGAGATACAATTGAAATGTAACATTATATTAGTTGTATGTGTATAACACAGTGACTTGGCACTGTGCATACTGTAAAATGATCACAAGAAGAAGTCTAGTTAACATCCATCACCGAACAGTTATTAAGTTTTTTCTTTGGGATGAACACTGCTAAGATTCGTTCTCTTACCAACTTTCAAATATCCAATACATCATTATTAACTGTTGTCACTATGCTGTCCTTATCTTCAGGACTTATTTATCTTTTAACTATAAGTTTGTAACTTGGACCGCGTTCACCCGTTTTTCCCAACTCCCAATTTCTCTCTGGCAGCCACCAGTTTGTTCTCTGTATCCATCAATTTAGTTTTTTAATTGTTTTTCAGATTCCACATATAAATAAAATCATACAGTATTTATCTTTCTCTGTCTGACTTATTTCGCTTAGCATAATGCCCTCAAAATTTATCCATGTTGTTGCAAATGGCAAGGCTTCCTTCTTTTTAAGGGCTGTGTAATGTTCCATCATCCTTTCATCTATCCGTAGACACGTAGGTTATTTCCACATCTTGGCTCTTGCAAATAATGCTGCATGAACATGAAGAGTGGGCATAGATAGCTTTTCCAGCTAGTGTTTTAGTTTCCTTTCAAGAAACAACCAGAAGTGGAGTGGTACCCTGTTGTGCTTTCAGATTGTGTACCATGGGTATGAATTAACTACTTAAATCAAGAGAAAGCAAAATTTTGGAGAGGGCATGGATTAATAAGCCTCTCATACCCTGTTTATATCTGACCTGTAGATTCCCTCCTGTGAGAGCACCCCGTACTCAGCATCAGAGGCAGTAGTGTTGACAAAACAAAAACATGGGGGATACCAGCAAGAAAAGGATAATCAATACCTCGTGAAGTGTTAGACAGCTACTACAACGATGAACTAGACCCAGAAGTGCCGATGGGGGACGATTGACAAGGCCAATTGTCCACTTTCAAAAGTCAAGAGTCATAATAGTGAGCGTTGTAAATTATTTTTAAGGAATATACTAAATATATAAGTATATATACACATACCAGATTATATGTGTGTGTGGGCTTCCCAGGTGGCACTAGTGGTAAACAGCCTGCCTGCCAATGCAGGAGACCTAAAAGACATGGGTTCTATCCCTGGGTGTGGAATATTCGCTGGAGAAGGACATAGCAACCCACTTTAGTACTCTTGCCTGGAGAATCCCCATGGACAGAGGATCCTGGCAGGCTGCAGTCCACGGGGTCAGAAAGAGTCAGACATAAACTGAAGAGACTTAGCATGCACATGTGTGTTTATATGTGCTTTGCATGCTTGTGTGTGCACAGAGGGGTTTTTGTATGAAGTTGATAAAACTGGTTGTCACTGGAGAGAATGATTGGGAGTTTCAGATGAGGAAAAAAATCCTTAGTTGTTCTTTTATGCCCTTCTATACTATCCAAATTTCTACTATGAGTCAGTGTCATTTGAGATGCAGGTAACATCTTATGGAAAAACCCAAATGAACATTTTGGCCAATCCAACATATATTTTTAAGTGTGGTGATTTTAATTTTCTTAATTACATCTATATATGTCATCTAACTGTTTTTAACCATGTTTCATTTATCATCAGAAAATGGTGTTCAAAAATGTTATAGCCTGTAACACTAAATGAAATATATTGCATAGATTTTTTTTAAAGAATAGCTTTATTCACATATATTTCATGTACCATAAAACTTCACCCATTTTTTAGCATATTCACTGCATTGTACAATCAGCATGGCAATATAATTTTAGAACATTTTCACCACCTCCAAAAGAAACCTCATACTTATTAGCAGTCACTCCCCATCCCCTACCTCATACCCACAACTCTGGGCAACCACGGATCTACTCACTGTCTATATATTTGCCTATTCTGGACATTGCCTACAAATGGAATTACAGGATGTTTTGTGGTTGGCTTCTTTCACTGAGTGTGCCTTCAAGGTCTATTCATGTTGTGCTTGGATCACTATGTCATTTTTATGGGTGCATAATATTCTGTTGTCTGGCTACTTACTTAATTTTCTTCTGATTTACCCATTTTATTTATTAATTCATCAGTTGGTGGACATTTGGGCTGCTATAACAATGCTGCAATAAACCATTCACCTAAGAGTTTTTGGGTGGAATTGCTAGGTTGTATCATAACTAGGTTCAACGTTTTAGGGAACCACTAAACTCTTTTCCAAAGAATCTACATCATTTTGCTGTCCAAATCTGACTCCCTTGTATCTTTGCTGACACTTGTTTGTATCTCTTTGATAACGCTGTCTTTCTATCAGTTACATAATAATATATAAGTACATCCTTACTGCGGGGCTTCCCTGGTGGCTCAGACGGTAAAGACTCTGCCTGCAATGTGGGAGACCTGGGATAGATCCCTTTGGGACAATCCCCTGGAGGAGGGCATGGCAACCCACTCCAGTATTCTTGCCTGGAGAATCCCCATGGACAGAGATCCTGGTGGGCTACAGTCCATGGGGTCACAAAGAGTCAGACATGACTGAGTGACTAAGCACAGCACAGCACATCCTTACTGTGAAAGAAGTCTAAGCAAACCTTAATTTCACAGGACCAAATGGAAAGATTTCCTCTTCACCATGCTCTCCATTCTGTTCTCCTTAGAGGTAAATGCAGTGTTAGGCAGCCAGTAAGCAGAGTCGGACACAACTGAGCGACTGAACTGAACTGAATGGAGACTAACGTGCTTCCTAAGTGGCCCTGGTGGTAAAGAATCCACCTGACACTGCAAGAGATGTGGGTTCGATCCCTGGGTGGGGAAGATCCCCTGGAGGAGGGCATGGTAATCCACTCCAGTATTCGTGCCTGGGGAATCCCATGGACAGAGGAGCCTGTGATCTATAGTCCATAGGGTAGCAAAGAGTTGGACATGACTTTCCAACTAAACAGCAAGCGGCAACAATGGCTCCATACTCATCTTTTGTATACATCCTTCCAGTAACTTTCTGCATTTTTATTCAGATAGATGTACAGACAAATATAGTTCTCCTGCTTTTATATAAACGTTATCATGCTATACATACAGATTTAGAAAAGGCAAAGGAACCAGAGACGAAATTGCCAACATCAGTGGGAGCATAGAAAAAGCAAGAGCATTTCAGGAAAACATCTACTTCTGCTTTATTGATTATGCCAAAGTTTTTGACTGTATAGATCACAACGAACTAAAGTGGAAAATTCTTCAAGAGAAGGGAATACAGACCACCCTTCCTGCCTCTTGAGAAATCTGTATTCAGGTCAAGAAGCAAGAGTTAGAACCAGACATGTAACAACGGACTGGTTCCAAATTGGGAAAGGAGTATGTCAAGGTTGTATATTGTCACCCTGCTTATTTAACTTATATGTAGAGTACATCATGCGAAATGCCGGACTGGATGAAGCACAAGCTGGAATCAAGATTGCTGGGAGAAATATCAATAGTCTTGGATATGTAGATGACGCCACCCTTATGGCAAAAAGTGAAGAGGAACTAAATAGCCTCTTGAAAAGTGAAAGAGGAGAGTGAAAAAGCTGGTTTAAAACTCAGCATTCAAAAAAAACTAATTTCAAGGCATCTGGTCCCATCACTTCATGGGAAATAGATGGGAAAACAGTGAGAGAGTTTATTTGGGGGGGCTCCAAAATCACTGCAGACTGTGACTGAAGCCATGAAATGAAAGACGCTTGCTCCTTGGAAGGAAAGTTATGACCAACCCAGACAGCATATTAAAAAGCAGAGATATTACTTTGTCAACAAAGGTCCATCTAGTCAAAGCTATGGTTTTTCCAGTAGCCATATATGGATGTGAGAGGTGGACTATAAAGAAAGCTGAGCACCAAAGAATTAATGCTTTTAACTGTTGTGTTGGAGAAGACTCTTGAGAGTCCCTTGGACAGCAAGGAGCTCCAACCAGTCCATCCTAAAGAAAATCAGTCCTGAATATTCATTGGAAGGCCTGATGCTGAAGCTGAAACTCCAATACTCTGGCTACCTGATGTGAAGAACTGACTCACTGGAAAAGACTCTGACGCTAGGAAAGATTGAAGGCAGGAGAAGAAGGGGACAACCGAGGATGAGACAGTTGGATGGCATCGTCGAATCAATGGACATGAGTGAGCAAGCTCCGGGAGATGGTGATGGGCAGGGAAGCCTGGCGTGCTGCAGTCCATGGAGTCGCAAAGAGTTGGACATGGCTGAGCAACTGAACTGAACTAAACTGAACTATACATACTATTTTATGTTTTCTCTTTTCATTTTTTTTTCATTTTTATGGTTTTCTGGGCTTCCCTGGTGGCTCAGAGGCTAAAGTGTCTGCCTACAATGCAGGAGACCCGGGTTCGATTCCTGGGTCAGGAAGATCCCCTGGAGAAGGAAATGGCAACTCACTCTAGTACCCTTGCCTGGAAAATCTCATGGACAGAGAAGCCTGGTAGGCTACACTTCATGGGGTCGCAAAGAGTGGGACACAACTGAGTGACTTCAGTTTCACTTTTTGTTTTATACTGGCTTTTGTAGATTAATGCATAATAATTTGTAATCACCTAGGTTTTTGTAAAATGCTCCATTACCCCTCTCCTGCTCTAGTATTCTTGCCTGGAGAATCCCTTGGACAGAGGAGCCTGGCAGGCTACAGTCTTTGGGGTCCCAAGAGTCAGACACGGCTTGGCGACTAAACCACCACCACCACCCCTCTCCCAGAACACAGAGCCTAGATTTGTTGAAAACAGCCTGCTTGGCTTACTATATTCCTTAATAGGTTGCCAAGAAGACTGCAACTTCCTTAATTTACTTCTTTCTACCCTGGCTATGGTACAATGTTCTTAAAAGTTCTTGATGGTTCTTTAAGGTTCTTAAAGTTCTTTTTTTTTTTTTAAGGTTTTTGTTTAATGTGGACTATTTTTAAAAGTCTTTATTGACTTTGTTACAATATTGTTTCTTTTTAATTTTTGTTTTTTCAAGCTGTGAAGCATTTCTGATCTTAACTCCCTTGTCAGGAATCAAACCCAAATCCCCTGCATTGGAAGGTGAAGTCTTAACCACTGGACCACCAGGGAAGTCCCTAAATTTTTTAGCTCTGCAATAGATTTAAGCTTGAAAGTGAAAGTGAAAATTGCTCAGTCGCGACTAACTCTTTGCAACTCCATAGACTCTACACTCCATGGAATTCTCCAGGCCAGAATACTGGAATGGGTACCTGTTTCCTCCTCCAGGGGATCTTCGCAACCCAAGGATAGAACCCAGGTCTCCCGCATTGCAGGCAGCTTCTCTACCAGCTGAGCTCCTAGGGAAGCCCTTTAAGCTTGCTGAGAGCAAATTCTGAGTCTTCCATTTACAAGTTCACTGGCCTTTTGTCCCTGTGTCTCAGTTTCCTCATTTACAAAATGAGGATAAAAATAACACTTGCCTCCTGGGTTGTTGCTGATTGAATGAGATCATTGAAGTAGTGCGTATAGCCATGTCTGGCACCCAGTACACGCCAAGTCGCTCAGTCATGTCTGACTCTTTGTGACCCTGTGGACTGTAGACACCAGGCTCCTCTGCCCATGGGGTTCTTCAGGCAAGAATACTGGAGTGGGTTGCCATTTCCTCCTCCAGGGAATCTTCCCGACCCAGGGATCGAACCCTCATCTCCTATGTCTCCTGCATTGGCAGGCAGATTCTTTACCATTAGTGCCACCTGGAATGTCCAGTGACTCCATACTGCTAACCATATACATGGTCTAGAAACACAGGCTGGCAGAGAAGCCAGCTTCTTTAGTATAATTCCCTCTGCCGTTAGGCCATATGGCCACTAAATCAGTTCCATGTGTGCTCATCAGGAGGTCTCAGCCCAGGGAATTAAGATCCCAGCCTTGGGGAGTTGGATAGGGCCACACCCTTGAGCCTTACTCTTTTGATTGAAATAAAATTGCAAAATGAATGATAATCACAAGAGCAGATCATTATCCATTGTATGCAAGCTGGGCCATCACGAAGGATATTGATATAGCCACAAAAATGAGCCCAGGTCCAGAGGCCAAGCTCCTGAAAGAAGCCAGGCTGGGGAAGAGAGTGAATTGGCATCACAATTGAAAACATCACTGCTAGCACTAGGACCCTCCAAGTTCTGGTACTTTGCTGCCATCATCGCTCCAGAGCCAAGGAGAAGGCTGATCTGTGAGCATTCACTGGTAAAAAAAAAAAAAAAAAAAAAGTGGTCAATTGGTTCTCTGTTGACACTTCTCATCCCTGGGATTTAACCGGACCCTACTTACTTTATTTTGGGCAGATTCATATATGGATGGTGATTACTGGGCCCTGTAAAAGCAGTCAATCAATATTTGTTGAATAGTGTAGAATCAACTGGACTTTTATTTTCTCTTTAATTCCCAAAGCCAAGTGCTAGGCCCTTTGTAAACACCACTTTGATATGCTAAAGAGTCTGAAACACTTAATGAACCATCCATTGGTAACTAGATTCCTCAACTTGGAAAGGTATGAATTTGCTGACCATTAATGAGCAGGAACTGGTTGACAAATATCGGCCAGGACTATAGGGCTTGGTTGGAGAAGAGAAGGTACGTTCAGCTCTGGCTGACTGATCCCAGCTTCTTCTGTGACTGATCTGAATGTTGGGTCCAGGCATCTCTTAGAACAGACTCTTCAACAGCCAGAGGACTGTGTTTCTCCTCCTGACTCTTAGTTTCTCTGGGGCAGCGTTTGCTTACTTTGCCAATGTAAAGCCTTTTGGGACCCCATGAGAGGCTATAAGTTCATGTGATTTCTACACTCTTTCATCCTTATTTCAAAAACAGAATTAAATTGTTTGTTTTTGCCTGAATTAAAATGTGCCCTAATTCACTTTGCTGGTTATCATACATTAAAAATCAAAACCACTTTCCTGCTATTTAAAAAAAAGGCCCAAAGAAGAAACAGCCGCAAGATCAAGTTCTGATTGTTGCAGTTATTCAATGGCTGTAAGATAATCAAGCTATCAGTTTTATAGCACAGTGAAAGCATATGCCTAAAGGAGGGGAGAAAGAGAGCTGAATTATATAAATTCTGCTGTACTTCAGCAACTTGTGGAAAGAGTAAGCAGCAATCCTCTATCAATCAGGATAGGCTAGGTTGTGCTGCAGCAATGGACAACCACAAAATCTCAGCAGAAAGTTGATTTCATACTAGTGCTATGTATCTAACTCTTGTCAGCATGGGGCTCTGCTCATGGCTATCACTCACAGACCCACCACAACAGTTGGTAGAGAACATAGAAAACAAAGATTGTACTGGCTGTTACATTTTTTCTGCCCAGAAGTCAACTTCTGCTCACATTTCACCAGCCAAAGAAAGCTACATGGCCAGTCTAATTTCAAAGGAGGCAAGATAATACAGGGCTTCGTTGAATCAGAAAGAAGGAGAGGTGGAAATATTGAAATATTGCAAGAGAGGTGGAATGTTGAACAGCAGAAATGACTATCACAGATCCCAAGGACACAGAACTCAATATATAAGAGTCTGTAAAACCTCCGTGTGAAGAGAAGTTGGCCTCTAGGAGGAGGAAAGCTAGGTGCGGGACACAGCCTCCTGGGCTGAACTCCTCCAGCTTCTTTCTCATATCTGTCCCCTCTCCTTTTCCTTTGCCCAGATTTTTATCCCCTTACCCCCTCTATTTCTTTTAGGATTTGTTTGGCTTGGACCGTTTCTGAATATTGTCACAATATTGCTTCTGTTGTTTATGTTCTGGTTCTTCTGACATGAGGCATCCAGGGTTTCTGCTCCTGGACATGGAATCGAACTCACACACCTTGCACTGGAAGGGAAAGTCCTAACCAGTGGACCACCAGGGAAGTAACCTTACCCCCACTATTTCTGAGGGTGCAGAGCACTTTTCAGCTTGGTGATTTACACAGCCCTGGGTTGGGGTGGGGAAGTGAGGGGGGATCTGACTCATGTCAACCTGAATGTCTCCTCCTGAAGAATGAGCAGTTTGAATACCCCAAGTCTCTTCATCTTCTCTGGCCTCCTGAAGGTTAAAACTATAGACCTCAACTTATCTATCTGTGTAGGGAGTGTTATTGAGAATATATGAAGTATTCCTCCGACTCACGATTAAAGAGACAAACAACACAGTATCTTTTAAAGGACAAAGATTTGACAAATACTTTACAAATGAAAGGGAATTTATGAATGCCCATAAACACATGAAAAGGTATCAAGATCATTTGTTATTATATGTGTGCATGCTCAGTCGTGTCCAACTCTTTACAACCTCATGAACTGTAGCCTGACAAGCTCCTCTGTTCATGGGATCTTCCAGGCAAGAATGCTGGAATGGGCTTCCATCTCCTGCTCCAGGAAATCTTTCAGACCCAGGGATCAAACTCTGGTCTCTTGCACCTCCTGCATTGGCAGGTGGATTTTTAACTGCTGTGCCACTTGGACAGCCATCATTAGCCATTAACAATATACAAATTAAAAGCCACCTTGAGCTACCACTACATACCCACTAGAGGAGTTAAAACGGCAAAAAACCAAAAACCTGACAACAGTAAATGCTGGCAAGGATGTGGAAAAACTAACTTGCATGTGTTGTTGATAGGAACTTAAATGTGGGAAGTGAGATGGTTGGTGGAAGGAGGTGGTTTTGTTTTGTGTTTTATAACTGTACACACAGCTATCCTGTGGCCAAACAACTTAGTACTAGGTACTTTATCCAAAGGAAATACAGGCATATGTCTACCAAAGGCTATATCTTGCCTTTAACAGTTGTTTGTCTCTTACAAATTATCAGAGCCATTTAATTCATAATCGTCCAAAATCTAGGAACAGCCTAGATGGTCATAAATGAAGGATGGATAAACAAACTGAGACAAAGTCATGTGATGGAATTCAGCAACAAAAGGGAACAGACCAGAGAGACATGTAAAACCATGGATGAATCTCAAACACATGACGCTTGGTGAAAAGCCTTACACTCACTCACACACATACATTTGGAGTCCTTTTTTTTTTTTTTTTAATGTTCTGCAACAGGCTAAATTCATTCATTATGGAGAAAAAAAAAAGATCGAAAAAGTTACTTGTTTCTGTGGTAGAGACTAGAAGACCTCTGAGAGAACTTTAATGGGAGAAGGTAATGTGTTGTATCTTGATAGGGGGTGTGTGTTACGAAGGTATATGCAGTTGTCCGAATTCATGGACTGGTATGCTTTATGCATTTCATGGATGTAAATTTCTTTTTTTTTTTAAATTGGAGTATAGATGATTTACAACTGTAAGTTTCTGCTGTACAACGAAGTGAATCAGCTATATGTACACATATATTCTCTCTCTTAAATCTTCCTTCCACCCCCACCACCCCGCCCACCTAGATCACCAGCGAGCACTGAGCTGAGTGCCCCTTGCTACACAGCAGCTTCCACTAACTCTCTGCTTTACACGTGGCAGTACACAGCCATCCATCCCAATCTCCCAATTCATTCCATCCTCCTTAACCCTCCACTCCCCACGCCCACATGTCTCTTCTCTACAGTCTCTACTCCTGCCCTGCAGATAGATTCCTTTATATCATTTTTCTAGATTCCACATACCTGTGTTAATATACTTGGTTTTCTTTTTCTGACTTCCTTCACTCTATATGACAGACTTAGGTCTGTCCACATCTCTAGAAATGACCCAATTTCATTCCTGTTTATAGCTGAGTAATATTCCATTGTATATATGCACCACAGCTTCATCTTAAGGATATATTTTAGAAAAATTTCATCTAAAAAGTGATGTAAATGAATATTGAACCCTAGTGACCAATAGGCAGGCTATGTCTAGGGACAAAGTGTACTGATGCCTGAAACTCACTAAGAAATAACTACACATAAAAGTAAATAAAATAGAGTGATGGTTGGATAGAGGGTAGATATGTGATAAAGCAAGAACAGCAAAACTTAAGTGTAAAATATAGGTGGTGGGTACATGGCTATTTGACACTGTTGTTGTTCAGTTGTTCAGTCGTGTCTGACTCTTTGCAGACCTCATGGATTGCAGCACTCCAGGCTTTCCTGTCCTTCACCATCTCCCAGAGTTTGCTCAAACTCATGTCTATTGAGCCGGTGATGCCATCTTGTCCTCTGACGTCCCTTTCTCCTCCTGCCTTCAGTCTTTCCCAGCATCAGGGTCTTTTCCAATGAGTCAGCTCTTCGCATCAGGTGGCTAAAGTATTGGAGCCTCAGCATCAGTCCTTCTAATGAATATTCAGGGATGATTTCCTTTAGGATTGACTGGTTTGATCTCCTTGCAGTCCAAGGAACTGTCAGGAGTCTTCTCCAACACCACAGTTGGAAGCATCAGTTCTTGAATGCTCAGCCTTCTTTATGGTCTGATTCTCATATCCAAACATGACTACTGGAAAAACCATAGCTTTGACTAGACGGGCCTTTGTCAGTAGTAATGTTTGATGCTATTCTTTCATTTATAATTTCGTATGGAAAAAAGAAACAGCCTGCGCCTTCCCCAACCTAGGTTCTGGAGCCCAATCCTCATGAGTCCAAGGTTAAGGTCCTTACTTTCTGTGTGACCTTGGACAAGTTTCTTAACACTGCTGGTCCTGGGTTTTCTTGATAGCACCAATCTCCTGGGGAGATCAAACTTGTAAAATCTCATCCTTTTTTATAAATGCCCAAGACATCTCATCTTATTGTGCTTTTAATTATTATTCCTTTGTCCATTTTCTGAGGATGAATAATTTAATAAGAGTTCTACCTTTGTCATGGGCTTCCCTAATGGTTCAAGTGGTAAAGAACCCATTTTCAATGCAGGAGACACAGGAGATGAGGACTCGATCCCTGGGTTTGGAAGATGCTCTGGAGGAGAAAATGGCAATCCACTCCCGTATCCTTGTCTGGAAAATTCCCACGGAGAGGAGCCTGGCAGGCTACAGTCCTCGGGGTCGTAGAGAGTGGGACACGACTGAGCAGGCACCCGTTGCTTTGTCATTGCAAAGCCGCAAACCCATCCTCCAGATGACCTGGAGGAGCCTCTGTTCACTTAGTATGAAGACTGGTGCTCGGTATCTGGTCAAGAAAGTGTGTGCAGAACAGAGTAGATGGGGTTGCCCCATCATGATAAGTACCTCCGAATCCTTCTTGTCACCTACCAGAGGGGGACTCACAGGATTTAACCAAAACAGGAATTGACTCTCATCAGAGGGCATTTCCCAGCTATGAGGGCTCTGAATCTTACAGGGACGGGAATACGCAAGGCTACTTTCTTTCATGCTTTTCCTCTTTGGGCTGCCTACCACCCTGTTGGTAGGCACTTTCTGTTTAGAAGGGCAGTTCTCACCAGGGCAGTCTGACCACTCCCAACCCCAGGCTTCACCCACCCTAGGGACATCTGAAGGCATTTTGGCTGTCACCCTGAGGTTTCCTCCTGGCATATAGTGGGTAGAGGTCACAGCTGCCGCTAAACCTCCTGTAAAGCACAGAATGGCCTCCTTCCTCCAGTAGAAAATGACCCAGCAAAAATGTCGAGTGGGAAGTTGAAACGTCCTGGTGGTGGTTTAGCCGCTCTGTTGTATCTGACTCTTGCAACCCCATGGCCTTTGGCCTTCCAAGCTCCTCTGTCCTTGGGATTCTCTAGGCAAGGATACTGGGGTAAGTTGCCATTTCCTTCTCCAGGGGATCTTCCTGGCCCAGGGATCAAACCCTGGTCTCCTGCACTGCAGGCAGATTCCTAACCGGCTGAGGTACAAGGGAAGTCCCAAAAGTCCTGAGTAGATTGAAAAGAAAAACTGGGTACAGTGACCTGGACAACATCATTCATCAGACAGTGGTTACCTGAATGCTCCATGGCAGACTGGAGTTCACTTGAATAAGGAGACCCATGGACCCTGGCCCAGTGGCCGCCATGAACAGGGTGAGGCTATAGGGGCTTTTGCCCTCCCTTGCTCTCTCCCTTCCTTGTTCCATCCCTCCTTGCATCCTAAAAACACGACGGCCCCTTAGATGTCCGTGGACCAATATTCCAGAACTCTGTGCCTCTTGTACTTTTCTCAAAACCGAAATGAGTGTGCCCAGTAATGTCTCAGTGATTCCAGCCCTAGATTTATTTAATATGCCCGTTACCCTGAGGCCCCGGGGGAGGAAGAGGCCAGGGGCCACCGAGGACAGTGCGCGTGGCCATAAAAACCACAGCTACATTAAATGCCATTGAATGGCTCAACTCTGTCCCAGACCCACATTAGAGGAAGCGTGTCATAACCCTTGTGTGACAACATCCGATTTAAAAGGGGCCTCTAGAAATGGAGAGTGGGACTCGGGCAAGCTGCCAGGCTGCAGCTTCCTGTGAGCTGTGCTGGGAAGGCCTGAAAAGGCTCCTTTGGTAGGAATCTCTGCCCCTGTCCCAAGCTGCAGCTCTGGCCGTTCCCCCCCCCCCCCCCCCCACCTCACCCCCTTGAGACCCATTCATGTGGGCTAAGCATTGTTTTCCCTCCTCAGTTCTCTTTGAAAGTATAAGCATCCTCGGAAAAACAGTCATCCATCAACATGCTCCTGAGAAAGGTTCAACAGTGGTGAAGGGCAAGGACCTTAAAACTGGACAGCTCCCTCAGTTTGAGCCTGAGCCCTCTCATTCCATGGCTGTGTGATCTTGGAGGAGTGACTGACCCTCTCTGAGCCTCAGTTTCCTCATCTATAAAATAAGGGTGGCAACAGTCTCTACTTTCACAGTTGCTGTGAGGGTTAAATGTGAATGAAGCTAAGAAAGCACTGACTACAAGGCCAAACTCCTAGGAAGCTCTCTAGGAGAGTGATCAGCATGCTAATAATAGTAGGCTGAGATTCACCTTGCAAATAGCTCTAAAGCAAAGTAGAGAGTGGCCAGTGGCCTGAGAGAGGTATAAACAGCAGGAAGAGAGGCCAGGGCCTCTGCCAAGCCAAACAGACTTGCCGGAGGAAATTACATTTGAGCGGGGCCCTAGAGGATGTGCATATGGGTTTGGACAGGTGGGAGCACAGAATAAAAGGACCACCAAGAGCATGGTGCCGTGAAGTCCAGGCCAGGGCTGCCGTATTCAGTGGGCAGGCCTTCAATGCACGGGTGCCTACAGCGGCCAGAAGGGGCTGGTGACCAACAGCCCGGTGCTCACAAGCCTTGTCCTTTCCAGCCTGTAGCTGCCCGGGTGGGGCCCTTTTTGCTAATCTGCACAGAAGCATCCTTGGAGTCTTTAATCTTGGCCCAAGGCAGGAGGCATGCTGAGGAAACATCAGGAAAGCTGTTCAGATGGGTGGAACTCAGAGTGGACCTGGAAAGTTCTGCTGAGGATACATTTAGTTGGGAAGACTTGCAGCAAGGGACACATATTAAACCACTAGGACCCCATGCCCTGGTGTGGAACCCGAATCACTGGTTAGCTATGTGACTTTGAGAAAACCACCGCACCTCTCTGAGCTTCAGCTACTTCTACACCCATTATGGATAATAGATCCTGGCTTTTGGAATATTTGGGGGAACTGAATGAGATAAATGGAGCCTTAGGTATGGTGTCAGGCACAGAACAAGTACCCCCAGGAGTTAGCTTTTATATGTAATGACACAATCCCTGATGACCAGGTGTTGATCTCATATTCTTCATTATCAGGATGTAATCAGACAAGTTGGGAAGATTCCCTGGGGGAGGAAATGGCAACCCACTCTAGTATTCTTGCCTGGAAGATCCCACAGACAGAGGAGCCTGGCGGGCCACAGTCCATGAGGTCACAGAGTTGGAAGTGACTGAGCACGCACACACACAGACACAATCAGACAAATGACCCCAAGAAACTGAGAACTAGGAGGGCACTGGTGCCTCGTGTGTATAGTGGGGGAGGCGGGGCAGGCAGTGCCAGGGAGACAAATGCTGCTGACTGCTTTCTGGCCTTGGGACTTGTAGTGAAGCAAGTTCCAAGTTCATGCTCTGAGTTCATGAGGGAGCTCGGCTGCCTTGTTCTCCAGTAGGTTCCCAGGGCCCAGCCCAGGGCCCAACATTTCCAAGGTCCCCATAAATATCTGTAAATAAAGGAAAGAATGAGGAAGATGGCAAGAGCCTGTCAAGAGAAACCCTGATAGAGTAAGTCCCTGACATAGGAATGAATTCCATTCTGAGACCATGTTTGTAAGTCCAATTTGTTTGTAAGCCCGACAAAGTTAGCCTAGGTATCCAACTAACACAACCGGTTATATAGTACTGTACTGTAAAGGTTTATAATACTTTTCACACAAACAATGTATAGAAAACAAACTCAAAAAATGAAACATTTTTCATCTTACGGTAGAGTGCCTTGAAAAGTATAGTAGTACAATCCAACAGCTGGCAGACAGGGGCTGGTATGGAGTCAACAGGCAAAGAAGAGCTACTGACTGGAGGAGGGAGAGGAGGTAGGAGATGGTAGAGTTGAGGGATCGTCAGCAGTAGGAGATGGAGGGCAAGCTGCAACTTCACTCTCACCCGAGGTTGATGGAACACACGTTCACATCTTTGAAAGTTTGCAGTTTGAAGGTTTGTAGGTAGAGAGAGGACTTACTGTCCCAGATTTTATTGCTGTCATTGTTCAGTCGCCAAGTCGAATCTGACTCTTTGCGACCCCATGGACTGCATCACGCCAGGTTTCCCTGACCCTCACTATCTCTCAGAGTTTGCTCCAGATCATGTCCATTGAATCAGTGATCCCATCCAACCACTGTCGCCCTCTGTCATCCTCTGTCACCCCCTTTTCCTTCTGCCTTCAATCTTTCCCAGCATCAGGGTCTTTCCCAATGAGTCAGCTGTTCACCTCAGGTGGCTAAAGTATTGGAACTTCAGCTTCACCATCAGTCATTCCAGGGAGTAGTCAGGGTTGATTTCCTCTAGGATTGATGGTTGGATCTCCTTGCAGTCCAAGGGACTCTCAGGAGTCTTCCCCAGCACCACAGTTCAAAAGCATCAAGTATAGACATTCATATTAATGCAGACACATTTTTAGATACCGTCACATTTTCCCCATTTCAATGGACAGAGATGTCTACTCACTCATATGCACAAACACACACACCGCCACTAGTCTGACATGCAAATGCACCTATCTGTATATGGATAAATAGTTGTCACGTTCACACACACAGGGGCACATTCTCAAGCACACACATTGCCATGAACATGCTCATTTCGTAGATACCCTCATGCTTCCTGCACCTACAGACATATGGACACACATTCACAGAAACACACTCAGGTGCCCACGTTCACACCTAGATCCACATACCCACACAGACCATATTCGTTCACAGCTTTGAACACATTTCCTCCCCAGACACACATTATAATTCAACCCATATTCACAGGGACTTCCCTGGTGGTCCAGTGGTTAAGACTCCGTGCTTCCACTGCAGTGGGCATGGGTCCAATCCCTGATCAGGGACCTAAGATCCTGCATGACATGTGGCCTGGCCAAACATGGGAAAAAAAACATGTATTCACAGGCACACACTGAGAAATATTCAATTCTCCTATCTACATGCATGTAGATACACACGTATTTACAGATATACATATACTCACAGATACACATATGTTCTCTTACGTTCTTATATAACATACACATCCGCAGATGTACACACATGCCCTCCCACATTCACACACACACATTCACAGATGTGTACACAATTGCACACAATCACCCACATCCCTCCGCATCCACACTATCACACATTCACCATTATATCTGCATGTACGCACATTCGCACACACACAACACACACACCTGTTATGTCCTGAACCACTGAACAAAGTCAAAGCTCTAGATGTCGCCCAACCTTGTCATGAACACCCCTGAGTTCTTGCCCATTACTTCTTAGGAAGCGAGGCACCCATAGCAGACCTGCCAGCTGCATTCTCCTCCCTTCTTTTCTTAGGAAGATGCTCCTCTCCCAGAGAGCCATGGGAGAAGCCCAGGACATCCTGTGTGGGGAGCAGCCTTAATAGGTTTCCCTAGGCCCCTGACAAGATTTAGATGGATGGCATTTGATCAAAATGTACCTTCTGCCAATATCCTCCTGCTGCCTGCATGGGCACTCACATCCCCATCTCCAGAGGAGAGTCTGGGACACCCATTCCTCTCTCCACTCACTTTAGGACTCCAAAGCCCAGACGAGAAACCACCTTTTTGCACTCAATTATAACAAGCTGCCTTAACCATAAATTAAGTTATAATGCCTTTGCCCACAAGATGAGCTGGCAAGGTACCCCTTGCCCTTGTCATAAATTAACTCCTTGATCAAATTTTAAATGAATTCTAAAAGTTGAAAATTAAATCTGCCTAAATGAGGGGCTTCCCCTGATATTTTAATGAAGCAGGAGCCACGGGTAGCTTAGGGCAGAGGTGTGGCGACTTCAGCCCAAACTTCATCTGCAGACTTATGCCAGCTGCTGAAGTGCACTGGCTAATCTCAGCTCTCAACCTGATGATGGATGACTCTTCTATGTGTGCTGGGCTTCTGTATTTTTACTTCTTTATTTTTAACTATTATGGAAAAATTCCAGCATACACAAAAGTAGAGAGAAAGGTAAGATGAACCCACACACACCGTCAGCCAGCTTCACTGTAGAAGTATTTTTAGACATTAAACTAATATATCCTGTACAGGATAATCAATGATGTCCATCTGTCAGTCTTTCTGTGGTCTCCCCCCATCTGTGAATTTATTGCTTTAGGAGATGGGAAAATAAAAAGATCACCAATCAACTTCATATTTCAAACTAGACTCTTGAGTGGATACAGAGACAATGATCATTGTTGCAAGAAGGGGAAAGAAGCATTTCAAACTCCCCTCTAAATATCAAGAGCTGGCTTGGAGGTATAAGCATAGAGTTTGATATATACATAACCTAGAAGGAAAGGGGTTGATGATGTCACACTTTCCCACATGACAGGAAGCATGAACATCCCTTCAGCTCCTTGGACTTGACCCAGCATGGTCATACCCAACCTGGAACAACACAATCCAAGAATTTGTCAAAGTGAAGAGACATGAACAGAGCCCCTGCTTGTCCATAGCCAACACAGGGGACCCCCAAATTCCCACATGCCAGAGTAAAGGGAAAGAGAAGTTTTGGGACACAGTGAGCCAGGAGGAACTGAGGGTTAAAATGGGGCAGTCCCAGAGTGTGGACTTTATAACTAGAAGCTGTAACTAAAGGTCTTAGCAGTGGGCTCAAGCCAAATGTCCCTCAAACCAGAAGGAATGGATCACACCACTAGATGCTAAGTCACTATGTGGTAGGCTATAGGACTCCTTAGTGAGGCCCATGGAATAACTCAAGGGTCATTAGTCCCTTGGCTGCCATGAGGGTATGTAATCTTCCCTTGTACCTAGGTGCCATATTGGAAATTACAAAGGAGAAGAATGATCCTTGGAGAGGGAGGAATAGCTCTGTCAGGAACTTTAAATGGATTTAATATTTACCCGAAAGAGACTCTTTTAAACCAGAAGACACGGGTATTAATGAGAATGGGAGCCCTAGGGAAAGATGAAACCAGTTATAGAACCTTCTCCAGGGGATCTCTCTGACCCAGGGATTGAACCCAGGTCTCCTGCATTGCAGGAGACTTCCCTGGTGGCTCAGATGGTAAAGAATCTGCCTGCAGTGCAGGAAACCTGGGTTCAATCCCTAGGTCAGGATGATCCCCTGGAGAAGGGAATGGGAACCCACTCTAGTATTCTTGCCTGGGAATTCCACGGACAGAGGAGCCTGATGGGCTACAGTCCATGGGGTCACAAAGAGTCGGGCACGACTGAGTGACTTACACTTTTCAATTTTCTCCTGCATTGCTGGCAGATTCTTTATCATCTGAGCCACCAGGGAAGTCCTATAGAAAATACATAAAGTGACATTTTAGTATATAGAGTTTAATTATGCTGTTTAGGGTCACAGGAGAGAATAGGACACTTACAATTTGCTAATTTTAAGCAAAGCTCAGGCGGCATATTTCCTACTTTCCCCTTGACCTGAAGTATTTATGCAATTTAATAGAGATCAGTGGTATTCAGGGCAGAGAAGTCCAGATAGTTGCATTTACTACTCTTCTGTGGATGCAAGAATCATAAGAGATGAGAGAGAGCGCACTGCTCTTAAAACAATTGTATTAAAGTTCAAAGGACTCGCTTCCTCTTTTGAGGTACCTAGTGCCCCTGGGGAAGGATTTTTGGTGAGATTATTGGTGAGATTCCCTAAGGAATCGTTCTTACTTGCCTGCTTCCTCTCCTCACCACCTTGCATCAGGAATGTTGAAGAGAGGAAAAACTAGTGTCTGGATGAAAAGCAAGAAGTATCTCAAAGCAAGAAAGCTAGTTGCTGGGATAGAGGCTATTTTAAATTTGCTTAATTTTTAACGTAAATAGATTCAAATCAGAGGCAGGGTGAGATCAATACTGAAGCCCAAATCCGGAACACCCCCCAGTTTAAAACAGAAGGTATTGAGATCATCAGTTGTCTCCCCCTTACAATTCAACCAGCACATCGCCTCTCAGAGAAGAGACAACCAAGTTATCTCAGGCCACCAGTCCGACAGAATCCAGGGAACGGTGACACCACAGGGGGGTTGTCCCCTGAGAGCAGCCGCTCTAATTAACCAGCACTGGCTTGAGGAGTGCCAGGGCTGCCTAGCCACTCAGCCCAGCGAGACAGAGAGCGGCAGGAGGGTTATTTAGATTTCCGCAAAAAGCCCCCTCAATCAGGCTTTCAAGATAATTAGGAAGCAGAAGGACAATTCATTAACGGCCTAAGTCGATATGGCACCGGCCTTGCCTGCGTCCCAGGGCAGTTTGGTCCTCTGCTTACATTGCTTTCTCATTTGTGGACAAGGGGAATGCAGTGCTTTTTCAAACCTGTTGACTGTGGCCCATACAGTAAGAAATACATATACATTTATAAATATATATGTATTTAAATATATACATAAATAAATATATATATATATATAAATGTAAAAGAGGCTACTCTCTAGTTGTGGTGGGCAAGCTTCTCATTATGGTGGCTTCTCTTATTTCGGGGCATGTGCTCCAGGGCGCAGGCTTCAGTAGTTGCAGGGCACAGGCTTAGTTGTTCCAAGGCAAGGGGAATGTTCCCAGACCAGGGATCGAACCCATGCCCCTGAGTTAGCAGACAGATTCTTAACCACTGAACCACCAAGGAAGCTCCTACATTTTATACTGCAGTGTGATGCACACACTTTCACACACACACACACCCTGCAACAAAGTTATACATCACACTGACCTTCCTATATGTAATGCACTCTGAGACTTTCTTTTCTACTGTTTCTTCTATTCCATATTCTTTAATGCCGGTCATGGCCCACTAAACTGAATTTGCCACCCAATAATGGGCTGCAACTGAAAAATACTGGTCTGTAAGTATCACCTGTTTGTCTTGATATTTCATTTCCATCCAGAGAGTTTCCAGATAGGCAATATGTTTGGGATTTTACACTTTGATTATTTTGAGCTTCTTATATCTGAGACCTGAGACACCTAGCTATTTTGCAGGACTATTGGGCTTGAGTTATTGCTATTATGATCAGTAGTAGTCTTGCAGTTATGAATAGGTCTATGATTTCTGGTGGCCAGGGCAGCAAGGATACAAATAACAATTTCTGGTCAGCTAAAAAAACTTGTGGAATTTCCAAACAGCAAGTTCTTTTTCTGGGCTCATTCACAAGCTTCATCTTTCTGAAAACATAGATGTTAACAAAAACCCTGACATGTTCCAATAAAGGACATATTCCTCACCCAGATGGCTCAGTGGTAAAGAATCTGCCAGTAATACAGGAGACCCGGATTCAATCCCTGGGTTGGAAAGATCCCCTGGAGAAGGAAATGGTAACCCCTTCAGTATTCTTGCCTGGGAAATCCCATGGACAGAGGAGCCTGGTGAGCTAAAGTCCAGTCCATGGGGGCCGCAAAAGAGTTGGATACGACTGAACTACTAAAGGACAATAGGAAATTTGCTTGGGGCACCTATCAATAGATAAGAATCCTAGATTCACCTGCTAGCTGTGTGACCTTGGGCAAGTCCTTGATCCACTGTGGTGGACACCATTGGTTGCCTAATTCAGCACTGGTTCCCCACTCCCTCCTCTTGGCTGCCTCCCGTTATACAGCTGAGAAGTTGATTTCTCCCTCTCACAGACTCCTTTTGCAGTCGGAGGTGGCCGCATGACTCAGTTCTGACCAATGAAATGTTAGCAGAAGTCTAATGAGAAGAGGGTGGCTCAGAAAGAGAGTTTTGACTGCCTGGTAAAAATACAGGGGTGCCTGGTGCCAAGCCTTTTCTCTATTCTTCCTGCTTTGAGTGGACATGATTTAGGGAGTTGCAGAAACCCGATAACACCCATGTGGTAAAAAGCATGAAGATGACAGCTAGCCCAGTAAGAACAACAGAGAAGAGGCATAGGACCAAGGATTCTGGTGGCATCTGAGCACATAAACATCAGCTGCTGCCAGGCCCTGGATTTCTGGTTATTTGAGAAAAAGAAATGTCTGTTTATTTAAGGAACTGTTGAATTTTCTGTTTCTTGGAGCCAAGTACCTTCCTTGTGAATACAGCCTCTCTGGACAATGTCAAATGAGGACATTATGTCCCTAGTTGTACTTACCCATGGACAAGCTGTGAGGGTCAAAAAGAAGACTTCTCAACCCTCGGACTATTGGCATTTGGGGGCAATTTATCCTTTGCTGGTGGCTTCCCTGCTAGCTCAGCGGTAAAGAATCTGCCTGCCAAGGCCAGAGATGTAGGTTTGATCCCTGGGTTGGGAAGATCCCCTGGAGAAGGAAATGGCAAACTACTCCAGTGTTCTTGCCTGGGAAATCCCACGGACAGAGGAGCCTGGCAGGCTACTGTCCATGGGGTCACAAAAGAGTTGGAGACAACTTAGCGACTAATCCTTTGTTGTCCTCCGATCCTTTGTTGGAGAGCTGTTATGTGCATAGCATCCCTGGCCTCTACCCAGTAGATGCCAGAAACAACTCCCCTTGAGTTGTGACAACCCAAAATGTCTTTAAGACATCACCAAATACCCCTTGAGGGATAAAAATGTTCCTGGTTGAGACCCACTGATCAAAAGTAATGATGGATGTGACTGCCCTTTAAAGGTTAATATTTCCATGAGAGTGGAAAATATTAACATCAGTGCTTTTGGTATTTCCTTTTAGACTTCTTAGTTGTTAAAACTAAAGGTTTTATTTTTTTAATACATTTTTATACTCAAATTAAAGTTTCCTTACTTTAGAAGAAAAAGCAACAATTTCCTGAACTCGGAAGAAAAATCCAGCAAAACCTGCAGCTTGCTCTGGATCTCAGGGGAACATGAATTAGTGGCTTCGGTAGCCAACAAAGATGTTCTAGAAGGATATTTTGCATATTGATTGAAAATAATATTGGAGTAAGGCTGTCCTTACTTGCTTCCAAGCTTCTGCAGAAGAAGAATCTGGCAAACCTGTTTCCTTTAGCAAAGTTCCACCCCTCTGTCCATTCCCTATCCTGTGACCACTTGGTTCAGAAAAGGGCATATGACTCAATCTGAGCCAGTGAAAGTCAGACCCTGACTATTGGGGAAAGGACAGGAACGGATGCAGAAACATTGCAGGGAGTACTGGAAGCCACTGCGCACGGGAAGGAGTGAGGCTGTCTGAAGAGGGAGCCAACCAAGAGGAAAGAAGGAGACCAGATCCTATTAATATCTTTCGGAGAGAGGTTCAACCTGGAGCTAGTGCTACCCAGGACCTCTTGGTTATATGAGCCAATAAATAGATTCTCATTTTTGCTTCCAGTGGTTCAGATTGGGGATTTTTACCCCTCACATGTAAAGCCCTGGCCAGCCATTAAAAGTCAGAATAAGCTTATTGAAGATGATGTAGCTTATAGAACAGCTTCTCCCCTACTGCCAGCCTGGCAAGAAGGATGCACTGATGTCTCAGGTGATATGTTTTGCTTTATAATATGAAACCTATAAAATACTGAAAATACTGAGGAGGGAGAAGAAGAAGAGGAAGAAGAAGGAGGAAGATGAGGGGAAGGCAGGGTGAGTGAAGGGAAAGAGGAAGAGAAGGAAGAAACATCTCAAACCATAAAAACAAACACAAAAAAACACAGGAGTCTGTGTGCCTGTGTCCCTCTCCCCGAGGAATCTATCAGAGAGATATGGGGAAGCTGACCCTAAGAAGTCACACTCTGGAGTCGGACATTAATAAAGATGTCTTTGGGGGACCTAGAAACTCATAAAACAGGATCCGACTGAAACCCGAGGTGTTGGTGGCAGCTTGCCCGGAGCACTGTCAGGGGTCACTGAAGCTTCTGAAACTCCAGAAATACGAGTTCTGTCTCATTCTCTCTCAAAGAGGAAAACTCGTCCCATATAAATTGTGCCTAATGACATGTGCTGAGCTAGCTGGCAGAAGTTACAGCCACCCTGCCTGCCATAATTTTGCCTCCAGGACAAACAAGGAAAACCACAGTCACACAAGACCAGGCCTAGGGCAGCAACTGCTCCAGAGCAAGGCCTCTTCCCTCGTTCTCAGAACCACCAGAGGTGGGTGCAGGCCTCAGGGGAGGTGACTGGCTGAGGGTGGCACCCAGGAGACCATGGCTCTGGCCCATTCTCAAGGGAAACTGGTTGTTTCCCTTGGGTCTTCACTGATCCTGCCATTCCACTTTGCGTGGGGCTCCCACAGCGTGTGTGTCCTCTTAAATTGCCCTTGGTTTGTGATTTGTGCTCAAGCTTCCCTCATAGCTCAGTTGGTCAAGAATCCGCTTGCAATGCAGAAGACCCGGTTCAATTCCTGGGTCGGGAAGATCCCCTGAAGAAGGAATAAGCTGCACACTCCAGTATTCTTGGGCTTCCCTTGTGGCTCAGCTGGTAAAGAATTTGCCTGCAATGGGGGAGACCTGGGATCGATCCCTGGAGAAGGAAAGGTCGGGAAGATCCCCTGGAGAAGGAAAAGGCTACCCACTCCAGTATTCTGGCCTGGAGAATACCATGAACTCTATAGTCCATGGGATTGGAAAGAGTCAGACACAACTGACTGACTTTCACTTTCACTTTCTTTACAAATTATGTCACACTGACTGAGGGGGGTCTGTGGCCTCTGGGCAATTAGGCAGAGAAACATCCTCTCTGTCCAAAGGAAATGGGTTTGTGAGCAACTCCTGGTTCCTCCAAGGGAAAAAACCACACACACACAAAAATTCATGGCAATTTAGTCCCAGAACATCCTCTGTCACACAGAGTCGGGTTTCAACCTTGGCCCTGAGGCTCTGGGTAAGCGAAACTTGTACACAAATTTGGGGGTTCTGAACTCTGGGGGTTCTGAACTTCTTGGAACCTCTATTTCTTTATCAGAGGAAAGTCTTAGCCACTCAGTCGTGTCCGACTCTGCAACCCCATTAACTAGCCCGCCAGGCTCCTCTGTCCATGGGATTCTCCAGGCAGGTTGCCATTTCTTCCTCCAGGAGATCTTCCCAACCCAGGGATCGAACCTGGGTCTCCTGCGTCTCCTGCATTGCAGGCAGATTCTTTGCTCCAGAGAAGCCTCTGTCAGAGGAATGAGACTAACAATTCCTCTTTCACCAAGATGAACGTAAGAACTGCTTTCCAGGCACCTAGAAATGTACAGTAGCTTGCCATCATTGTTATCACGGTCACTGTTTTGACTATGGCTGTGGAACAAAGGGGCTCGCTGCCAATCACACTGCCGAGCAGAGCTCAGAAAGCAGGCCCAGGCCCAGGGTCTTCTCTTGGAGACTATTCTAGAGGACAGCCTGAGCAAAATGAAATGGGAGTCAGGGCCAGCTTGAAATATCCAAGGGCTTCTTCCAAATAGTTACCCCAAGATGACAAAAGTCTACTTCTTTTTGGCATTTCCTATCATGTTTTACACAGTGTAGGTATTCAGCTGAACCTTGCCATCAAACGTTGCCGATAGGTTAGAAATGATCTGTGTGGACTAGCTGGTCTCCTTTGGCTGCGAGTGGGCAGTGATGGCATTTGAGTGGGACTCAGAGCACCACCCCCCACCCAGTGTCAAGCACTCATCGCCTTCTCTGACCTAATGTCAGGCCACAGATGCCAAAGCAGCCCCGTCCAGAGCTCCGCTTCATAAATAATCGGGCAGACACAAGTTTGACTTAATCAAGAAAGGCTATGTAAAGCAGATTAATGACATTTTGATGAACTTTTCAACTCAATTTCAAAAGCCATGCTACGTTAACCACAGTTTCCAATTACCCTCCAGGAAAAATTCTGGGCAAAGTTGAGATCCCTCTCTGAAGTACAGCATGTACCCGTAGAGAGATGGCGATCGAAACCACAGTCATCTCCTCAGAGCCTTTCTACACTGATACTCAAGGAAAAACAGCAAACCAAATGAATCAAACCAGCGGCATGAGTAGTATTCCTTCAAAGAGCTGTTTCGGTGTGTTCAAATTGAAGATGTAAGTTAGCATCATTCAATTTGCACCTAAAAGGTTTCATGTCCTACTCTTTGTGACAAGTGCACTCTATGAACCCCACCAGGTTCCCCTCTATCCATAAGGATTCTCCAGGCAAGAATATTGGAGTGGGTTGACATTCCCTCCGCCAGGGGGTTCTTCTCAGCTCAGGGATTAAACCCATGTCGCTTATGCCTCCTTTAGCAGGCAGATTCTTTACCATCTAGCACTACCTGGGAAGCCCAAAAAGTGATTAAGTGTGGCCAAATAAGGACAAAGGACCAAGACATAGCCTTCCTCTAGACATGGCTTCAGCTTCCCCTCTTGAAAGGGGGACTGGTTGACTTTGGGATCCCCACCTGCTGTGGTTACAGGCACTGTGGGTGGAGTCACATGATCAGCTGCCCACCTCTTTCTGAGACTCTAAAGCTCCAGGAGGGCAGGGGCCTTTGTTTTGTTCATTACTGTGAGGCCATCCAGCAGGGAAGGGCTGCAGCCTGAATTATGTTTTTAAATGGTCTGTTTTAATGGTAAATAAACATGATTTGGGTTACTAGAAAGAAAAAAAAAAAGGGCATAATCAGGGTCTTTTTTTTAAGTTTCTCCTTTAGGCCCTTGGATGAAATGGTAAACAGAGTTGTTCGTTATGTTATTGAGTCCATGTGACTTGTCTAGTTATGCTAATTTCTGATCACTCTTTGACATCTTGACCTGTCTGAACTCACACGCAGAGCAAACAGAGCTGTGGGCTGCTGCATTTGGGTGATGCTGTTATTAACGGGACTACCGACGTCCTCCCTGCCCCCAAACTCAAGAGCCAGTATATGTACTGGCTTCTGCAGAATCACCTAGAGTTATCATCCTCACAACCCCCAGCCTGAAATGCCCTTCAACAGACTCAGGCAGGCCCACTGGAGGGACACGCTGCAGCTTTTACTCTGAAAGATTTTTCAGAAGTGTGTTTCCCTTTCCCAAAATTGTCTTAACAGAAATTCGTTTCATTCAACTTTTGCCAGGAAATCGCTCTCTGAAATATACCTAAACACTTTCCTGCCTCCAAGCCTTTGCCTTAGAAATGCTTCTTTCCCCCATATACTGTCCCCAGCTCTTCACCTGTTGAAGCAGAGGTTATAAGCAGATGCCCCAGGGCCAGGTCAGAACACAGAGTGGTGAAGCAGGCTGGGCTGGCAGAAGACAGGGCCAAACCCATTGCCGGAAATTCCCAGATGCAAAGGCTTTGGACGCTGTACATTTGCTGTAATCAATTTGTGGCCAAACCTGTCCTGGCACCATCTTCTTTGGCAGCAGAAACTAATCACAACAGATGAGAGGCTGAGTAAAGCCTTTATTTGTCCCATATAGTATGAATATGTTTTACTACAGAAATGTTAGTTGATTGAGGGACTTCCCTGGTGGGCCAGTGGCTAAGACGCTGAGCCCCCAGATCCCACATGCCAAAGCTAAGAGTTCACATGCTTCAACTAAGATGGAAGATCACGCATGGCACAATTAACAGCTAGAGCAGCCAAATGAATAAATAAATATAAATTTTAAAAAGAAAAGAAATATTAGTTGATTGATTGTGGGGGTGCTGCCCCAGATCACACTGAGGGGTCGAAGGTAATAGAGTGTGTGGGTGTGTGCTCAGTTGGTGTCTGACTCATTGTGAGCCCATAGATTATAGCTCGCCATGCTCCTCTGTCCATGGGATTTCTACAGGCAAGAAAACTGGAGTGAAATGCTATGCCCTTCTCCAGTGGATATTCTATATTATGTGCTTGAAATCTTGAAAAATCTTGAAAATCTTGAAAAAGTTCTTAATTCAGAAATGTATCTGATTCCTCAAGTTTTGAATGAGAAATTGAGGGCTGCACAACAGGGAGTGGTGGGGACTTTGGAAATGTGAACTTGCTGCCTATACAAAGCACCAACCAGACAATTCTGGTTGTTTAGGAAAGGTCCCAGGTCCAGAGTTGCCAGAGCTTTCTATTTTTCAAAAGAAGTTGAAAATGCAGGTATTGATGTGCTTTTTCTCTCTGTTTTTAAAACACTGTGCAGACCAAACAAAACCAGTCTGCTTCTTTGCAGTTTCTTTGTTGGAATCATTCATGTAGCCTCAGATGCTGCCATGCTAGTAAGCGTTCCCAGAATCCCTATTTGTTATGGACCGAATTATATCACCCTCAAAATGCCCGATGTGACTGTATTTGGAGAAAGAGATGATAAGAGGGTGATTATGGTTAAATAAGGTTATGAAGGTGGGGCTCTAATCTGACTGGCATCCTTACAAGAAGAGGAAGACACCCTAGAATGCTCTCCCCTGCTCTCTGTCTGTGAGCACACAGAGGGACGGTCATGTCGGGGACACAGCGAAAAGGGGACTGTCTGCAAGCAGCCAGGAAGAGATGTCTCATCAGAAACTGACCCAGATGGCACCTTAATCTTGGATGTCCACCCTCCAGAACTATGATAAATTAAATCCGTTTCTTAAGTCACCCAGTCTGTGATATTTGTTATACAACATAAGCAGAGTAACTCACCATTTATCATTAACTTCCCCTATCCTACATTCCCAACAATTAGTTATTTTATTCCATATTTGTGGCATTTTTCTTCCTTTGCATTGTCATATATAGGGCCAGTGGATTATCCACATATCAGCACAGTGCCCAGGGCATGGTAAAGCACCTAATTATGCCTATTACTGTTACCATTTGTTGTTACTGCTATAATGATCATGATATTATTCTGGGAAGCACAGATATGTCTCATCCTTATGTCATTTAATTCTTTAGGGTAACAAACCTTTAGGGTTCTAAGTCTGGCATCTCTTGACTGAGAGTATCTTGGAGGCATTGACCCGGATCCAGGACCCTGAGCACATTCTTTGCCTCTGATGACTCCAGTCTCCCTAGAGGTCAATCATTCTGCTTCTTCTCTCCTTCCTCCTCTCCACAATCATCCTCCACACCAAACATACACATACACACACACACACACAATGTGGGGATGCCACACAAATAACGTAATGAACCAAAAACTCTTACAGCAAGAGGCAGGGAGCAAAGGGGAAATCTGATGAAACCTGACTTTTGGTAAGGGAAGGAGAATTCCAATAAACTGGTGGGAGTGGCAACATCAGGGTTGATCAAGGGAAAACACAGCCACTGGACCATTTGGACTGATGTGTAGCAGAGTGATTGAAGGTGGAGTCAGATTTCTCAGATGTCTTCGGTTCAAATCTCAGCTTTTTGACCTTGGACAAATTATGGAACCTCTCTGGGCCTCAATTTTCTCAGCTGTTAAATGGAACTCATAAACCTTTTCTTCCCAGTGTGGATGTAAGGTAAGGAATAAATGAGCTGACCCTCAGTAGATAAATGTATAGATAATACAGAAATAGTCAGAAAATGCCTGCTGCTCTTGTTAACGATAGCAACGCACCATCTGTCACTTTCTGCTAAGCAACATAACTGACTTTCAAGTTATAATGTGCCATCTCAGTGTATTTAACTTCTATGTAGCTTTGGGATTGGGTTCTAGATACAATTATAGTGTATGATATAAAGGAGCGTGGCTATGGCTGTTAAATGTATGTATGCGTGCTCAATCCCTTCAGTCATGTCAGGCTCCTCGGTCCATGGGGTTCTCCAGGCAAAAATACTGGAGTGGGCTGCCATGCCCTCCTCCAGGGGGTCTTCCCAACCCCAGGGATTGAACTCAGATCTTTTGCATCTTCTGCATCACAGGCAGATTCTTTACAACTGAGCCACCAGGGAAGCCCATTAAACGTACTTTCTCTTTTAAAGTATTTTTATAAGTACAAATCTGTCATATAACTGGGTCAAAGAGCACTTTCTAGGGGCCAACTGACCACATACCCTTATACTGGTTAGGCTACTCATGGTGGGAGGTGAGGGGTTGGGGGGGCGGAGAGTGGGGAGTGGCATGGGGATTGGGGGAGGGGAAGCAGATTCTTCTGGAGAGAAAAGTCTTCACAGGGGAATTACCATTTCCCACTGGAATTAGTTGATGGGCCTGCAGCACAGTCTTTCCTCTTAAAAATGAGGGCTTAATAACTTCTCAGTGCCTGGATGAGGAGCTCAACCCCTTTCTTCATCTGTCTCGTCCATAAAATGGGGCTAAAAGTGGTAGCTACTTCTTAGGCTATTTGTGAAAATTAAACAAGTTGCTGTGTGTCAATTAAACAAGTTGGTGTGAAAATTAAACAAGCTGCTGTGTGTGCAAAAGACAAAAAACAGAATAAAATCACGTGACACATGTTGATGCTGCAGAGGTAGCTCTCCTGTTACCTCTCCCAGGGTGAGGTAGAGGTGACCAGAATTCCGTTTTCTTTGGGATATTTGAAAACTCTCCAAACGCTGCTTTAGGGTCTCTGAGAGCTGATTCCATGTGATTGTGAGTGAATCTCAAGAACTGGTTATTTCCATTTTTCAAAAATTTGCCTTTACTGCCCTTGGCCAACCTTACCAACACCACTGAAATCCAGCCGGGTGATTATCCTAGGATAAAAGCTTTTATCATGAAAAGTTTTGTTTGAGAAAACAAGAACTGCGCTTCTCACTGCCGGCTTTCCTGCACGCCGGGATTCTGTCCACACTCCTACAAAGGCCAAGATTATCTCTCTCTGTTAAGGGTTTAAAATCCTACAAGCCGGCCATGCAAGTGACCAGTATCAGATTATGATAACAAGATCATGTCCAGTTATAAAAACAAGTGTCTAAACTTTTCTCATGTCACTTTCTCCCGGGGTCCCTTCTGAGAGGGAGGATCAGCTCATTTTGAAGGCAGTGCTTTGAACTGAATTCATGGGGTATTTGCATAAGAAGATTTGAGGCTGAAGAAAGGGGGCTATTGCATCTGCCCATTAAAATGCCTGCTAATTCAGCGCATTGTAAGCCTATTGACAGCCCACAAAGGGCTCAAATTCAAGGACAGTTATCCTATGGCCATTGTGAGCGCTTCAATTCAAGGAATATGTTCACTCTCGGAATACAGTTGTTACAATTAGATATTTTTCATGAAACATTATAAAGAACTAATGACAACGAGGAGCACAATACTGCAACAACCACTGAAAAACATTCAGAACTCCATGCCTGAGCCTGCAGCTTGCCGGCTGCCTGCCTCTCCCTTGCCCACAAGCTCCCACTCACTTGTTTTCCCAGATGGAGCCGACTGGTGATGGATGGAGATCTCCAAATGAGAAGGCACGTTTATCTTGCTCCCTAAATTTAAATAAAAAGCAAAATGAAATAAACAGATCCTGGCAGAAGAGGAGGAACCCACGTTGCGGGCATAAATAGTGGTTAATTTAATCCCGTTTATGAAAAAACGTCACACTGTCACCTCCCAGGGATATACAAGGCAATATTTTAGAGTAAAGATGAATGGCTAGAAGGGGGAGAGCTTCCTTCTTTTCAGAGGTTGAGAAAGGATGTTTATGCAGATCTAGGAAACTTTAAAACAGGCGGAAAAATGATGCTCCGGGTGGCTGTGTTTCAGGGGCCAGGCTGGGGGCTGGTGGCAGGTTAGTAAGAAAGCCAGCTCTCTAAGGAGGGAGCTTGTAAAAAGATTGGGTTTGGAAGGGAGGAGGTTTAGCTGGATTCAGAGGCAGGCAGGAACTTTCTAAGAAACCGGGGGCTAAAATGCTGTTTCCAGCAGGGTGTCTGTGAAGGAACAGTGCACCCAGGGGCGCCTGGGATTGGGGGCATTGTCTGAGCATTCGGCTGAACTCCCAATCGGCCAGCCATTGTCACAGGGGCCCCAGCCAGCCCCTGGCCTGAGCACCGGTTGTATTTTTTCTCACTCTACATCCCTCAGAAAAGACATCAAAGACCAGGGAGATGTGCTTTTTGCTTTGTTCGGTGTCTGATTCTCAACAGTGGTTTCCCGGGCCAAACTTCGGCACCTTTTAACCTATTCTGTTCAGCTTAGGCCTGAGCTGTATTTGAGCATTAGGGAAACTATAGTAACCGATAATCTGCCTGTTGCTGAAAAGAAACTATGTATCTTGTCACACAAGAGCTGTCCGACGATCACCGTCCTAGGCGAGGCTCTTTACAGGCTCCCGGCTTTCTTTCCCCGGGCTCAGCCTGTGTCGCTGAAAAGGCCTTCAAACCCCTTGCCTTTCTGGCACTGAGGACCCATGTTCATGTTCATTTATATTTAACAAATAAGGCATTGTCCCCTGCAACATATCAGCATTTGATTATCTATTACAAATGTTTTCATCAAGTCAGAAATGAGGCCTTTTCACAAAAGGGAGGGAAAAAAAAAAAAAACCCATGTGGCCCCGAGATGGGGCAGACACTGGGGTTTTCTTGGTGGGCTATTTGGTTGCATACAGCTCCAGTGAAGAAAAAAAAAGTGCTAGGGGTCCCCAAAGCAGGAGAGCTGAAGATGCAATTATAGGGATAAATCTGGGCTGAGCAGAGCAGGGCTATGTATCAGTTGAACGTGCAGGCTCCAGAAACCAACTCTAAGGGTTTAACTCCCACCTGTATCTCTTACTAGCTGTGCAATCCCGAGCTAGTGTCTTGACGTCTCTGAACTTCATATTTCCTCATTGAAAAATGGGAATCGGACTTCCCTGGCTGTCCAGCACTTAAGACTATGCACTTCTAATGCAGGGGCATGGGTTGGATCCCTGGTCTGGTAACTGAGATCCCACAGGCTGCCCAGCACAGCCAAATAAGAAAATAATTAAAATGGGGATATTTACAGAGCCAGTTTCTGTGAAAGTGAAAGTATTAGTCTCTCAGTCGTGTCTGACTCTCTTTGACCCCAAGCACTATAGCTTGCCAGGCTCCTCATTCCATAGGATTCCCCAGGCGAGAATACTGGAGTGGGTAGCCATTCCTTTCTCCGGGGGATCTACCCAACCCAGGGATGGAACCCTGGTCTCCTGTATTGTAGGCAGATTCTTTACTGTTTGAGCCACTAGAGAAGCCCACACGGAAAACTAGTAGGGGAATTAATTGAGCTAATCCCTGAACAGCACAAGACCTGGCACACAGCAAGAGCTCCAAAAGGGCTGGATGAAAGTGTTATTTCGTAGGGTAAACACTGCACCATGGGTCAGGCAAAGATGGGGACAGGCAACTCTGTACTCAAGATCCAAATGGATAAATAACAGCGGTAACTATGATAACTATTATTGCATTACATCTTTAAGGATATCCCCTCCTGTTTAAGAAAATACACATTTCTTTAACAGAAATAAAATAAACATGACATCAAATGGAAACAAACAGAAACAAAGAATAATTGTCAAAAGTTCTTATATTGTTTAAACAATTCTTTATTATTATATAAAGAATAATATCCAACACAGAAATCAAGAATAACTGTCAAAATAATTAAAGCAATGCAGAAGTGTAAGAGTGTAGTGTGTGAAGCTCACAGACTCTCGCCCTGCTGGGCAGGCATGGAGTTGGGGTGAGACAGGTGTGGCTCAAAGAGTGCAGGCACAGATTTTGTCCTCTGGCTTCCTTGTCTGCTTCCCTCCAGTCCCAGTCCTGCTCCCAAAGTGATCACTGTGAGAGGTGGCCTACTGGCTTTCAGAGTTGCCTCTCTGTGTGTGCCACCATTAATGACAATAGGAGTTATTATTGACAATAGGAGTTCCCACCACACAGCGTATTAAAAAAGCTCACTCTTTCTCTTATCCAGTTGCTTTTGGACATATTTCCATGCTAAAAGAATGTAAGCTCTGTCCCATTCTCATGTTATTTTTCTTCCTTAAATAAAACTGTTTGGCAATTACATAATACAGAAACAATACATGACATTATTATCATTTGGGTAATATCTTGTAGGACTTTTTAAAAAAAAATACTTCAACATGATGGAGAACAACTCACATTTTACTTTATATTTATTCAGGGCCTGTGCTGAGAACTGTACTCAGTATTGACTCATTTAATCTTTACAACAACCATAGGAGGCTGGTAGATGTCCACACCACCCTCATTTTACAGATAAGGAAATGGAGGCAAGAATGAAGTTAATAAATTGCGCGCTTTCTGAAACTACTGAGAATACAGATTAGAACTCACAGTCCACTTCCCAGAGCCCATGCTTTTACAGATATTTAACATGTAAACATGATGTGGCATCAATTCACACGTGCACTATGCACACATTTTACAGAAACAGCATTATGCTCTGTATACTGGTTTTCAAGTTCTTATTTTAACTTAACATGACATCAGAGACAGCTTCGTTTGATGGATGTAAAGTAGTCCATTGCACAGATGTGTCTCAGTGTATTTAGTTTGTTTCCAATCTTCTGCTTGTTCAGGCAAGCTTGTTGCCTGGGAAGGCTCAGACTTAGCTCAGGGCTCAAACAGTGTGTTCTTACAGAGAAGAAACCCTCACAAGCAAACCAGCACCTACCCTAGCCGAGGCAAATGTTAATCATGCTCCTTTCAGACACGGAGACCCTAAGGCTCAGTGAGTCAACATGACTGGTCCACAAGGTCACAAGTGAGTTAGTGGCAGGCGAGGCAAGGCTGGTTGGGTAGGAGTGAATCCAGGAGGCATTCCTGGCTCTATAGGGAGGCCTCGTAGAAATTTTGATGCTGGGACAACCCTTTACTGAGCCAGTTAAGAAGACAGGGCTTCAGATTGGGGCAAAGGGATTTAACAAGCATCTCTCCTGCTGCTTTCATATGCAAAACTGTTGAAAATTACCGAACTAGATGGACAATCATATCTATTTCAGCAGACTCTGCACTTAGGACTCCAGAAGGTTTGCACTCTTACCCATGTCCCTGAGCTCTGGATAGGAAACTTTGCCCCCTTCCCAGCCCCACAGGGCAGACAGTAATCAGGGTTACAAGTTCCCCTAAGTAAGACCTGTGTTTATACAGTCCTGAACGTGCATCCTCCTTATTCCCATTAAGCTGTCTAATGAGACATCTTAGCATCTTTCTGAGAGTCATCTCCAAGCATTTTCCTGATGCCGGGGGTAGAGGAAGGCAGCAGCCTCATTCTAGACTCCACCAACCCTGTCACCCTGCTCTTCCCACCTTAGTCTTTGATTAAAGGCAGAATCTCACAGTCTCTGGGACCCTACAAATCATCTAGCCCAATTCAATGGAAAGACTCAGGCACAGAGAGGGTGAGTGACTTGTCCAAGGTCACAGAGCATAGAAGTGGCCACAGTGGGACAAGAAAAGGCCCAGGGCTCTCTTGTCACACAAAACTGTGTTCCCCTATTTATGTATTTAGCAGGTATTTCTTGATTATCCACTGTGTGCCAGTCACACTGCTAAGCGCCCAATTTAAATAGCTGAATGAGTCATGGGATCAACCTCCAAAGAATTTAAGTCTCATTGAGGAGGCATACACATAAATAAGAATACAGAACTCTAGTGGATCGGTGCACTAGTCAATAGAGCTGCCATAAAAAATATCCCACAGATGGGACGGCTTAAACAATAGGAATTTATTTTCTTACAATCCTGGAGGCTGAGAAGTCCAAGATCAAGGTGTCAGTCCATTGAATTTCTGGTGTGAACTGTCTCTCTGCCATGCAGATGCATGCCATCTTGCTGTGTCCTTGCATGGCTTTTTCTCAGTGTGTCCAAGTGGAAAAAGAGAGATCTTTTTTTCCTCTCCCAGTAAGTCTCCCAACCTATTAGAGGTGTGCCCCACATTTATCATCTCATTTAACCTTAATTGCCTCCTCAAAGTCCATCTCCAAATACAATCACGTTGAGGTTGGGTTTCAACAAATAAATTTAGGAGGGGGCACAACTGAGTCCACAGCAGTCAATAATAAATATAGCAATAATAACTATAGGCTATAATTATTGAGAACTTCCAGGGCACTAGGCATCCTACTAAGTACTCTCTATATATTATACCATTTAATCCTCATAGCAACCAATGAGATCAAAGGTATAATCATCCCCATTTTACAGATGAGTTAACTGAGGACCCTGGAGAGGTTAAGTAACTTGCCTAAAGACACACAGACAGAGTTCCCTTCACCAATACTGGGGAGAGGGTGGGAAAAGCTTCCAGGAAAGTTTCCAGTGATGCCGGGAGGAATTTCAAAGGCCTGGGAGAAGGAAGTGTCAGCCCATGCTCCCTCCTTCTTAATCAAAGGACAGACTCCTTTTCCCAAGCCACCTTTTTCTTTCCAAAGTTGCTAGCTGCAGCCTGGCTGGGGGAAATGCTGCATTTGCCACAAGGTCCTTGGGCTCCAAACTTAAGTTAGCCCGCATTAAGTGCTTCCTTAGTGACCCAACACCGCCTGGCAACTGGCTGCCTTCTGCTTTTGACAGCTTGCCATATTTGGTCATTTACTGGGTGCATGTGAAGATCAAATGGGTTAAGATTCTTCTCTTTAAACAGCAGGGAAAAGAACATCAAAAAGGTGTACATTTCATTTCCCCAGTTTTGATTAAGTCAAGCATGAAATGAAATGTAATACCCTCAAGTGGCCAGGGTTTACACCATTGATGGCGTTACTTCTGCTTCAGGAGGCCTAATCAGCCCTGGGCGAGGAGGACAAGCTAACAGAGTTTTAGGGTGGCCAGATGGACAGGGTTTACCGTGGTTGAAAAGGCAGCTTAGCGCTTGCCTCTTCCAGCCAACTGTGTGAAATCCTGGGGCGGCCCCCTATCCTCCGGCTGGTCTTCTTGCAGCCCCCGCCTCCTTCTCTCTGTCCATTTTGGACGGGGCAGTCAGCTTATGGATGGATATTCCATCATCCAGGGCTATTTTGCCTGTGATCCCTCCTGCCATACAGGCAAGGAAGGGACCCCCTCCTGGACTGTCTGTGGGGCACAGTGGCCCCAAGAAAGAATTAGCATTCAAACATCTCTGGCTGCTCTTTCAAGAGCTCATTAATAAGTGATCCTTGGGTGGGAAGCTGAGGTCACTCCTGTGTGCCAGGAATGGCATTGGGCCCTGAAGAGGGGAATCCAGCCACTCGGCTCTGTTTGGTTTTGCAAGATCCTAAGAGGTAGGCTGGGAACATCAAGTCAAGATTGAAACAATGCTCCTAGGGTTCACCAACTGGCTCAACTCAGGCTGAGAATAATGTTGAGTCAGTCTAGAGCAAAACTGTTTGAATTTAGAAGTCATTTCATTCGTTGGTTCAAGGTCCACCATGTTTCCTATCTAAAAATGAAGTTAGAGTATTGGCTTCCAAATTTAAAAAGAAAAACTGCAAGATAAATCTTATGAAATGTTTAATTATATTTTTGAAGAGGTCAGATTATGTCAAATGTTTGAAATTGAACTCTTGTCCAATTGCATCTTAACAACAAATCATATGGGACTCCTCTGCTTGGTGGTCCAGTGGTGAAGACTCTGTGCTCCCATGCAGGGGGCATGGGTTCAATCCTTGGTCAGAGAACTAAGATCGCATGTGCCATGTGGCATGGCCAAAATATTAAAAATAAAAATAAATAAATAAAATAAATCAGAACAAAGCGGACCATTGATTATCACCAAAGCAAAACTGAAAAAATAGCTAAAATATTCTAAAAAGGTTTTCAGAAATTTTTTGGAGTGAACAAGATTATCTCTAATATGAGATGTGGAAGTCTTTTATAGATTTGATAGAATGTGAAAGGGGGCCCCCCAATTCAAATTTGAGTCCTGCTGGGATTTGAAAACAGCTCTGCTTAGCCACAGGCAGATGCTTCTGCGTTGGGCTCTGGTCTGAGATCCAGCATGGTATTTCTGAGGCTGGAGAAGACCCTTTTTGCAGAGGTGCCTTCCCGAAGGTTCTACCCCAACCTCAGCTGAAAGTCTCAGGCTCTCCACAGCTGGGGGAGAATAGCAGGGCTTTGGGAAGAACTTAATAGAATCCTTAATGCCGCTAACAATCCACTGCTATTGAACTGCATTAAGTAGATATTATGGGAGGACAAAGACCTAAATAGCTCGACATCACCCTCATTCGGCATGCGGGCCCCTGGCCGCCCCCCTGCGCCCCACTCCCCCCACGGCCAAGGACCATTCTGGGCAGTGCCATTGTTCTGCACTCCCCAGGTTAGCTTTAAATTGCAAATGATACCCTGAAAAGGAAAAGAGAAGTGGTTTTCTATTCTTCTCTCTCTCTTTCTCTCTCTCTCTGTCTCCCTCTCTTTTTCTGTCTCTGCCTCTCTCTCTCTCAAAATGGCCCTCACAGAAAGAAAATCATCTTAGGCCAGGAGAAAATGAGAGGCATTGTTACCATGGCTGGACCGTAGCAAATGAAATACATCACGGGCTCGGGAGCTGAAAGCTACACTCGAGCTGTTTTATTTTGGTGCTTTGGAATGTGGTCCACATGAGAACATAAACAATGCCAAATCTGTACGAATTAATAGGCCGGGCTTGACATATTTTCCTTTGTTAGAGGCCATGCAGGCTGGCATTGTCGGGGTGTGGGAGGAAAAGGAGAAGAAGGGAGAGGAGGAATCTTATTTGATTAAAAAAAAAAATCCAATAATCCGGCTGAATAGGAGGAGCGTGTGGCCACCCTTCTGAAGACCAGCCTTCAGAATCAGTGACGAGCTGGCCGTCCACCACTTGAAGTCTCGTCACTTGCTAGGATCAAAATGTTTTTTTGAAAAAAAAAAAAAAGAAAGAAGGGGGGAAAAAAAGGTCTCCATAGAATTGTTTGCAAACTGCAAAGTGCTTCAGCGACTGACATGAAAATGTTAGAAGCTGGAAAACTATTCCCAGGCAGAGGCCTCCTCTGTCACCTTGGTGGGTGAATAATTGTGCCTTTTGCATACGCCTTGTCATCAGCAGCAGGAATGAGGGGGCCCCAAGGACCGCCCTGGCAGCACGGGTGTTGCACCGGCAGAGTAAATTAAAACACGGATTAGAGCCAGTATGATTGGGAATGACAAGCAGGGCGGGGGTAGCCACAGAACGGGCCGAGTGGCCCATATGGTCCTCGGAAAACCCACGCAGCGCTGCTTTCTCCCCAGCCTGCTCCAGCTGCCCGTCTGAAGGGGGCATTTAGGAGGCCTCCAGCTATTTCCTGCAGCTGGGAAAATTAGTCTCCTTTCTTTGCAAGTTCAGACATACCAACAGCTGCTACCAGGTACAAGGAGGTTGACTCGGTAACATCCATCTTCCCCACCAAGACCTTACTCCCTGCAAGGGCTGGGTGGTGCTGGGGGGGTACTCTGGTGGGCAGGGCTACTCCTTTTGGCTACCCTGCTTGCATTCAGAGAAGAAACTTTCTGTGCCTTAGAAAGCAGGGTACAGGAGGCACCCCAGCCAATCTGGTGGCCATGATCACAGGGGAGGAGCCAGGGCTGCCCTGAGAATATCACTTAGCAATATTGATGAATATATATCAGGCACGTACCATGTTCTGAAAGTTGTAGCAGGGCTTCCCTGGTGGCCCAGTGGTTAAGACTTTGCCTTCTGATGCAGGGGGCTGAGTTGGATCCCTGGTCAGGGAGCTAAGATCCCCATGCCTTGTGGCTAAAAAACCAAAAACACAAAACGGAAGCAATTTCATAACAAAAAAGTCTAATAAAGACTTTTAAAATGGTCCACATTAAAAAAAAAAAAAAAAGAAGAAGCTAAAATATATTAAAGTTGTAACTTTATTTCCAGGGCCTGTGTGAATGGTTTGGGTGGACAATATCCTGTCAGAGATGCTCAGCGGAGACCAAGGAGGGCTGAAATCTAATTCACATCCTATTCACGAAGCAGCCCGGTGTTCCTGGGAGGGAGGGTGTTTTTCTTATTTCCCACAAATGCACCACAGGGAGTTCGAAATGGACCCAGATTTGTCACAACTTTGCTACATCTCTATGGATAGGTCTAATCACCATCACCCCCATTTTACTAATGAGGACTGCTGAGGCTCAGAGAAATTCCACAGTTTTCCTAAGGTCACACAGCTAAGAAGGGGCAAACTGGGACTCCGATCTGTGTCTTCTGGGCCTGTCCCTCTTTTTTATTTTTTTAATGTATATTGAGTTCTTTTTTTGTTTTTAATATAGCTTCTTTTTTTTTTTTTTTTTTTCTGGCTGCATTAGCTCTTTGTTACGGCCCTTGGGATTTTCACTGCATCATGCGAGATCTTTCGTTGCAGTGCAAGGAGTCTCTAGCTGTGACGCGCGGGCTCAGTAGTTGCAACCCCCAGGCTTAGCTGCTCCATGGCAGGTGGGATCTTAGTTCCCTGACTAGGGATCGAACCCATGACCCTTACATTGCAAGGTGGATTCTTAACCACTGGATCACCAGGGAAGTCCTTGAGCCTGTCCCTCCTAATCTCTGTGTGGGAAGAAGGACAGAGTGAGATGTGGAGAACTGGAAAGCCACCCCTTGCCCTAAAGCTGTGTCAGCGTGGAGACCTAGAAGCTGAAAATGATGTAGAGATGATTCCTGGAATTGGGACAGATTGGGGAAAGGGGGTAGGACTTGGGATAGGAGGGGGTTGAAATCGCTACAAATGGACAAAGCAGGATGAACTCTGCCAGGACAATAAGCAGAGGGTCACTTTCAGCAAACTCTAGGAGGATCCCCCATCCCTGATGATCTTCTATCCCTGTTTTATGTCTTCATAGCCCACACGAAGAATCTTGCAGTCTGCATGCGCTCTCTCTCTCTCTCACTCTCTCTAAAATATGGCCCTCCTGAAACAAGTACCAGTGGACTGCACACTCATCCTTCCTCCTGCTGGGAAGGAATTTTCATCACCCAGTCCCATCCTCAGGATCAAGAAATCATCTCCGGGCAGCTGTACTCTTTAACCCTTCCTGCAAAACTCACTGCATGAAATAAATTTCATCCCATAGCATCTTGTGTGGAAAAAAGTTGGAAAACCAGGTCTCCTTCTACACATCCAAGGGTGAGAACTCTTGCAAACCCCATGAAGCGTCACAAATTGTAGCTCACAGACTTGATTCTTCCATGAACTTAAACAGGTAGAAGAAAATTCCTTGCAAGAAATTTGCTTCAAAGGGGGTGATGGTGGTGAGGGTGGTAAACAAAGCATTCATCTTTAGAGATGACCCTTGCACAACATGTGCTTGAAATTCTCTGGCCCACATATGTGGATTTTTTTCAGCAAATAAATAGGAAAAATGGAAATCTACAGCAATTTGAAATCAAACTCATAGATGATCCACGTGGTCTTAGAAATATAAAAAAAATGAACAAATGTTATGTCATGAATGCACAAAATATTAATATGTATGTAGATGTACATATAGCAGGCAAAGTATGTATTGATCTACTATTTATGTTACCAGTGAGATTTCTGATCAACAGTAGGTGATCAGTAGTTAAGTTTGGGGGGGAGTCAAAAATTACACGTGGATTTTCCACTGTGCTGGGGTGGGTGGGCGACCCTAAACCCTAAACTCTATGCTGCCCAAGGGTCAACTTACCTCAAATATCAGAGACTGGGAGGAAGAGTCACTTTCACTGACACTATTGGGGGTTTTGTTGTGTTCAAAGATGAATTTCTGATGTTTGTTCTTGTCTTCTCCCCAAAATTGTCTTTAGCACCTTCCTCATCTCTGTCTATGAGAAGTCTATCTTCCCAGATGCTCAGTCCAGACATTTCAGAGCTGTTTTTGACCCTTTTCTCTCTCTCAGATCCACACCCTTTCATTCCACGTCTTTCTTTCAGCAAATTACGGCAGTTTTCCATCAGAAGATAGCCATCCCACTGCTGCTGGTCCAGGCCACCGTGACTGTCTGATTGTCATAAGAGCCTTCTCACAGCTTCCTGGTTTCTACCTGCTTCTGCGTCACAACCTTGAAAAAGATTCTTCTGTTCAGGACCCTGTGATGGTTTCTGTGTGCATGCCAAGTCATTTCAGTCATGTCTGACTCTTTGCAACCCCGTGGACTGTAGTCCACCAGGCCCCCATGTCCATGGGATTCTCCAGGCAAGAATACTGGAGTGGATTGCCATGCCCTCCTGCAGGGGATCTTCCTGACTCAGGGATGGAACTCACATATCTTACGTCTCCCGCATTGGCAGGTGGGTTCTTTACCACTAGTGCCACCTGGGAAGCCCGTCATGGTTTCTCATGTTACTTAGAATAAAAGGTGATGTCCTTGCCACAGCCACCTACAAGCCCTCACACTGACTGTTTCCTGCCACCTCTGTTCTTTCCTCTCACATGCTCCTCCCCAGATCACGGTGGTCTAGCCTGGGTGGGCTCCCTACCGAGCCTCATGCTCACCAAGCCGGGTCCTGCTGCAGGGCATCTGTGCTTGTCAGTTCTTCTGTCATCAGCCAAGGCCACTCCTCCCCGAGATATCCACCACTGGGATTATGCCTTCTTTTCCTGCCTTCCAGGCTCTTTTCCATTGCCACTTCATCAGAGAGGTCTTCCCTGACTCCCCTAAATAAAATAGACTTGCCACTCCCATATCACTTCTTTCCCCCTCCCTGCTTTATTTCCCTTCCTAGCACTTGTCACCTCAGCTTGGTCCACTTTCTCTACTGTGTGTGTGCCAAGTCGCTTTAGTCATGTCAGACAATTTGTGGACCTCATGGACTATTGCCCACCAAGCTCCTCAGTTAATTAAATTCTCCAGGGAATTTAATGGGTTGCCATTCCCTTCTTCAGGGGATCTTCCTGACCCAGAGATCAAACCCAGGTCTCCTGCATTCCAGGCAAATGCTTTATTTACCCTCTGAGCTATCAGGCTTTATCTACAAGCTAGAGTTAAAGACATGGGTGTTGGACTGCCTTCATGGCCTGTAGGACCCCAGGCCTGAATCTCAGAAGTGGGATTCAAAGGTTGAGATTCTTAGAAGGGGTCAGAAGAAGGATCCTGAACATTTCTGGAAGCCCCTTCATTCTGTGCTGGGGAGAGAGACAAGGAAGCCTGGATAGAAGAGGAAATCACGCAGATTGCGCACATCACTTAGCAGAGCTGCTGGCTCCTAGTAAGCTATCAACAAAGGTTCGTTGTCATTGTGTTGTTACTGCTATCCCCTGGCCCTTGGGTTCCACATACATCAATTACAGACATTGGCAAGAATTTGTACTTTAAGGTATTTGTATTGGGATTTCCCTGGAAGTCCAGTGGGCACTTCCATTGCCGGTGGCCCAGGTTCGATCTCTAATCAGAGAACTAGATCCTACATGACGCAACTAAACATCCCAAGTGCCACAACCAAGACCCTGAGCAGCCAAATAAATAGATAAACATATTTTTTTAAAGGTATCTATGTTAAATAATGCAGTCATTTATTGAATCTAATCATTGTTTACTAAAAACATCTGAATGCTTTAAAATTTATATACCTTTAAAAATATTTTTCAAACTATAAAAGATATGACAACCAAATGTAATACCTGCTCCTACATGGGGTTCTATACTGCAGTGAGTGGGGCGGAATGCTATCAAGGACATTACTGGGGCTTCTCTGGTGGCTCAGTGGTAAAGAACCCGCCGGCCAATGCAGGAGACAGCTGTTCGATCCCTGGTCTGGGAGGATCCCACATGCTGTGGTGCACCAGCTTATTTTAATTATTTTTGTGCACCACAACTACTGAGCCTGTGCCCAGAGCCCAGGAGCTATAACTACGGAGCCCACGTGCTGCAACTACTGAAGCCCTCACACCCTAGAGCCTGTGCTCGGCAACAGGAGAAGCCACAGTAATGAGAAGCCCAGGCGCTGCAACTAGAGAGTAACCAACCCCAACTCACTGCAACTAAAAAGCCCTCACACAATGGAATACTACTCAGCATTAAAAAAAATTCATTTGAATCAGTTCTACTCAGGTGGACGGAACTGGAGCCCATTATCCAGAGTGAAGTAAGCCAGAAGGAAAAACAAAAGTACAGCATACTAATGCATATATATGGAATTTAGAAAGACGGTAATGAGAACCCTGCATGCGAGAGAGCAAAAGAAACGCAGATGTATAGAACAGACTCGTGGACTCTGTGGAAGAGGGCAAGGGTGGGATGATATGGGAGAATGGCATTGAAACATGTTAATTATCATATGTGAAATCAATCACCAGCCCAGGGTTGATGCTCGGGGCTGGTGCACCGGGATGACCCAGGGGGAGGGAGGAGGGAGGGAGGAGGGAGGGAGGTTCTGGAGGGGGAACATGTGTATACCCATGGCAGATTCATGTCAATGTATGGCAAAACCAACACAATAAAGTAAAGAAAATTAAAAAAAAAAAAAAAACCCTCACAGCAATGAAGACCCAGCACAAGCAAAAATAAATAAATAAATTTTTTTTAAGAAAACCCCAACATTATTGGGTCAACTGACAAAATTGAAACATAAATGATCACCAAGATAAAAGTTATTGTATTGAGGTTAAGTTCACTGATGTTGCTATTGATGTTGTGGTTATGTAAGAGGATATTCCTGTTCTTAGGAAATCTCCATGGAGACATCTGGGGATGTGTAACTTGAGGTGTGTAATGTACTCTCAAGTAGTTTTAGAAGCAAATTTGGGGTATGTGTGTACGTGTGTGTGTGACAGGCTTAATGATACAACAATGGGAAATGCTAGTGCTGGGTGAATCTAGGCCAGAGCGAAAGGGTGTTCTTTAGGTGGTTTTTAGCTTTGTAACTTTTCTGTGAATTTGAAGTTATTTCCAAATAAATATTTAAAAATAACAAAATACTGCTCATAGATCAGCATTATATAGAAGGGTAAGGAATATGATCAAATTGGAAGCAAAATAGGAGATTAAATTATCTATCTTCAAACAAACAAAGAGAAGACAAAATTCTGGCCTTAAAAGCCAACGGGAAGGGTGCTTTCTTTGATTGTTCGTTTGGTGGTGGGGAAGGTAGCTTTTTATTTTTTCCAGTGCGTGGAAGGCCTTCAAGATTGAAAAATGTGATTTCATCTTAAAGAATCAGAAAACTTGGGAAGGTGATGAAACGCAGCATGCTTGATAACTCAAGATGCTTCTTGACTGGGAGGCTTCTTTGAAGTTGGTTAGCGTTTCAGAGCTTCGAATGTTAATTGTATGCAAAGAAATAAAACACTTAAGCAAACTTCAATCTAAGGAGATTTGCATAAAGGATTAGGACCCCTTGGCCCTCCAAAATACTCTTCCATCTGAAAATGGGTGCGCTGTGCTTTCAGATCCTCCAAATTTCTTTGTGTTCTCACTGAAGTTCCATTTAATCCTTCTTTCTTCATTCACACCTTCTCTCTAAACCTCCCAGGCCTGCACTTTGACAGCCAAAGTTCATTCTTCTCCCTGGTTGAGGGGGGTTGGCTCTTCATTAATTTCTCTAAGAAGATTACCAAGTGCTTGTTTGTTGTTGTTGAAGCAACTAATTTCCCTCAAGCTCTTTGTTTTTTCAACTGGTTTACACTTTAATGCCCTTGATTGAATTTCAACAACAAGGGATCCACTCAACCAACCAACTCTCTTTAGGAAGAAAACAAAAAGTGAGAACTTGGTGCAAACTATTTTAACCACAGGCTGGCTTTAAAAATATCTACTCAGCCATTTAGACAGTTTCCAAAGAGATGTGCCCTAATTAGCATATCATTCAGGCCTTCTTTCCTTCCTAAGTCAAGGTGACCTTCACCAAAATGGAATTTCTTTAATTACTAAGGGATGGGAAAAATAACATCTCATATAACAACCTTGTCAAGGTAGTAGGGTTTTAAAATTTTGGTTTATGTTTTCTTTTTCTCTCTTTTTTCTAATATTTCTTGTCTTTAGTGGTGTAAAGCTGGAACACGATGGCAGATCCATCTTAAGAACTTCAATATAGAGATTTTAAAAGCGATCAGAAACATTTCGGACACACTTGTTTAGAGATCCATTTTTACCAGGATAATTGTGTGGTGGCTAAGTGGGAACCCCCTTCACTCTGATTCACAGCCATTTAAACATTTGTGCCAGTTAATTACCATAATTGGTTTGTTTAATTAGCATGAGGAACACTGGCGCTTTCACACGGGGATGCCTCTATTTATTTGGAGATGGCTTCCCTGTCAGGCACCCCAAGGACACCAGCCTGGCTATTGTGGACTGAGTTTTGCTTCAAGTCTCCAGGGAGTTTCCCCCTCTATCTTAAGCACCTTGAAGATTGACCCTTGAACTTTCTAAGCCTAAAATGCTATTGATATTCTGTACTTTGTCAGAAGAAAGGAGATGAGAGGGGTAGGGCCTGTGAGCTGTGATGCTCTGCAGGAGGGTGGAGCCCAGTGTGGCAGCTAACTTGCAGATCTATGGGCTCCCCAGACTGAAGCAGAGTTCCTGGGGTGGTGTCTGAAGGCTGGATCTGGGGGACCCCATGCTGTTCTGTTGAAGGAATGCTCGCCCACATATGATGAGTTTCTTTCACAATCAGCATGGAGGATGGAAAACGAAAAGCCAAATTGTAAATCCCAGGAACAATTATTGAGTGCCAACTATGTGCAGAGCATCACCCCCTGGGAGAGGTTGTCAGTGAGGAATTGGAATCATCTAGGCATAAGACCCAGGTGGTGCTAATGGTGAAGAACCCGCAGGAGACATAAGAGACCCGGGTTCAATGCAGGAGATGTAAGAGACCAGAGTTCAATTTCTGGGTGGGGAAGATGCCCTGGAGGAGGGTATGGCAACCCACTCCAGTATTCTTGCCTGGAGAATCGCATGGACAGAGGAGCCAGCCTGGGGTCTCAAAGAGTCAGACATGATTGAAACACACATACACACAGGCATAAGACCCAGCATCCAATACTCTGTGAGGAAGAATGACAGGAAAAGTTGTCATCAGAGAATCCAATTAAAATGCATGTGGTTCTGTGTCCTGTTGAAGCAAAGATTTAATTGTAGGATTAAAAAAAAATGCAAGCACTTGTTTCTATATTGCAATGGATTTTGGACCAAGTGCCTCTTTAAAACTCTGGAAATGTACAGAGAAGATTCTTTTAACAAAAGGAATCCCACATTCCAAAGGTGAAATATCGTAGATTCCAAATAGATGACGTTTGGCTTACCATAACATATTCCGAAGGAGAAAGCAGAAGTGTTCAGAATTCCAAATGGCTGAAATGTAAATTGAGGACAGAGTCCTTTCTTAGGTTTCCACAAGGCAGAACCTGCAAATATATACATTGAAAAAGCACTTCAAGGACTTTGAGAAAAATAACCTCAATTTGAAATCTATTTATTATAATTTTGGTTAATAAAGACATTGAGAGCATTCAGTTTAGAATATTTTTATTTCTTGATGTGGGACCGAAATCACACACTCGGATTTTTTTGTTCTTGTGTCTACAATTTTGTTTTGTAATTATTATTTTTAAAAAGTCAACCACCTTCCTAAATGTTGGCTCAAATGTGACTTAGCTGAAGACTCCTAGCTGAATAATAACCCATCCTACACAATCACATAATTCAATGAAGGTAGATGCACTCCATCTTTTGAAAACTGCACCAGCGCCCAGCTATTGATCAGACATGTATCTAGGCGTGTCTTCTTGTCCAAGTGTTTTAATAATCTAATTTAAAAATAGGATTCTTCTTTGAAAATATCTGAGTCTGACCCCCACGCTTCCTGCCACCCATAGTAATGTTGAGCTAATATGATTAGGAGGTAAGCTAGTCTACAGCCTGATTTGATGAGGAAGTGGGAGGGGGTATGAGGCCTCATTACTTGACAATTACTCTAACTTTAAAAAGAGTCTCTGTGTACTGGAACTGTAATGAATAATTAAAAGAAGTGTGGCCGTCCACTTTAATTAGATCTCAGCGCATTTTTCAAACAGGCATGCAGACGACTGGGTAAAACCAGTGGCCGCAATGTGTATGAGAACCAGAAGTCTCTTAGGGAAGACCTTTGTCCCAGGGATCTTGCGGTTGTTACTATGTGGTGATGAAGTACCCATTTCTGAAAGGGCGCTGCCACCCCAGCAAGGTAACGTCCACACTGGCACATCTTTTCCCAGCTTCATCTGCCTTGTCAGCACCATTGCTCAAGGCATCTCACCACCCTTCTCTCTGGACCAACATCAGAATGCGGCTGCTTCTCCAGTCATCATTGCCATCAAGCCCGAGCAAATTCTGTGTGAAAAGTAACCACTAATAGAACAGTGTTTGACATTACATTTTGAACATGAATAAGCAAATAGGCAAGTCATCTCTCTGGGGTCAAGCTTTATAGTCATTTTTATGACCCAGGAAATCATTTTCAGTGACAGTGATGACAAACGCTGAACACAGGCCCTGTATAAATACATCCGTGAACGTGGCCTTAGAAACACTGGGGTCATTGTCTACCCAGGGCCCTTCCACCAAGATACCTACTGCTTGGCAGGCACCTACTCCGTTGGAAAAAAGAAGGTTAAGAAGGACTAGCATGTTACCTTGAAGTTTCTAACAAGATGTTAAGAGTGAGAGAGTACCCTGTTTCACAGGTTGGTTAATTAGGAGGTGATACCCTTGAGTTTTCCTGAGATGGATATTAGCAGAGAACTTGTGTGTTGGTGTTAGTTGCTCAGTTGTGTCCGATTTTTGTGATCCCTTGGATTCCTCTGTCCATGGATTCTCCAGGCAAGAATACTGAAGTGGGTTGCCATTTCCTCCTCCAGGGGATCTTCCCGACCCAGGGATTGAACCAGGGTCTCCTGAGTGGCAGGCAGATTCTCTACCATCTGAGTCACCAGGGAATAGTTGGTGACGAAAGTTCTCAAATGTGGCTCCTCTTTGGAATCCTCTTTTAAAAGAATCGTTAGAAATCAAAAAGCAAGTTTAAAAAGAAAATCATCATAATCATCACACTTTACAAATTTTCTTTCCCAGGTTACACCTCTCACCTACTAAATCTGAATTTCTGGGCATAGGGCCTAAGCATCTGAATTTTTAAAAATTCCCTACCTGGGGTTCCCCTGGTGACTCAGTAGTAAAGAATTTCCCTGCCAATGCGGGAGACATGGGTTCGATCCCTGGCCCAGGAAGATCCTATATGCTGTGGAGCAACTAAGCCCAGGGGTCACAACTCCTGGGTTTGTGCTCTAGAGCCCAGGAGTTTCGACTCCCTAAGCCTATGTGCCCTAGAGCCTGTGCTCCATAACAAGAGAAGCCACTGCACTGAGAAGCCCCTGCTTGCTGCAACTAGAGAAAAGCCCATGTGGCAGCAAGAACCCAGCACAGCCGAAAATAAATAAATAAATAAAATATTCCCCGGTTAGTTTAACACAGAGGTAAGTTGGAGTACCCGTGGCTTAAGAACTATTTTGAAATAAGATGCTGGAGGGAACGGTTTTCTCTTAGAACTTCGAGTTTTGATGGAGTTCTCCACAAACAAACAAAATTAATAATCATCAGTTAAAGGTGTGGAAATGTAATAACCTAACTGCACAAATATCGTCAGCAACCTAACACATGTGCTTAAGAGCACACTGCCTCCCTGGGAGAGCCTGTTTGTATTGCTTGAAATGGAAGTCACTCCCACCATCTATTGAACTAGCTGGCACGGGGGGGCTGCCCTTTATCTCATATTTAAAACACCAGCAATGCCTGAAATTCATTTTCAATTTATTTTCCAATCATATGAAAGGAAGAAAGGAAAGAGATTATTCTATTGAATCTTCTTCGGGCTGGTAAAATGTTGGCAAGGCCCATGCTGGATGTGTGGCGGAGAGCTCCTGGGATGGTCTATAGGGAGCAGAGTTAATCGAATCAACTAATCTGGACTGTGGAGATTAACTCTCATTGGTTGCAGGAAACAGGGTGAGGCAGAATGCAAATTGCAGAAACCTCAAAGTGCTGGAGGGAGGCAGTTTGGACTCTCCCTGCCTTACCCCAAGGCTGGATCCCCTTCTTCATGGTCATAAATGTTTGGTGGTGTGAAGCTTAGAGGCCAAGCTTTTGGGCTAGTCACTCAGTTGAGTCTGATTCTTTGTGACCCCATGAACTGTACCTCTGCCTGGCTCCTCTGTCCCTGCGATTCTCCAGGCAAGAATACTGGTGTCATCCCCTCCTCCAGGGGAACTTCCTGACCCAGGGATCGAACCCAGGTCTCCTGCATGGCAGGCAGATTCTTTACCACCTGAGCCACCAGAGAAGCCCTTAGAGGGCAAAACATGATGGTTTTTTGGCTTTTCTGAAGGGCCTGGGCTGCTGCCCTGGGAAGTCAGAACACTTGTAGCAGCAGGGAGCCCAGGCTGTGTGTGCACGGGAGGTAAATACTACCGGGAGGTGAGGATTTCGTTCAGAGCAGTCCCGGACAGTGGGAACTGTCTGATTCTCTGGGCACATTCTTTCCAATGATCTTTGATTCCCTCTGCCAAGGCACACCAGCTACACTGAGGGTCAAAGTCATTGTGTCAGAACTCCCGGTCTTCCTGGGGATGCAGGTTAAAGCCTTGGTCCTCAGGGTAGGATCCAGGGGGCCTACGAAGGGCTCTTTGGGTCTGGAGAGGGCTTCCGGCTGCCTGGGAGGCCTGTCTCCCTGTTTGCTTGTTTCTCAGGGAATGCATCTGAATGCAGGTCCCCTGGGGTCTGCTGGCTCCTACAACCCCTAGCTTGGAGAGTGGGAGCTCCCAGAACTTCACTTTGACAGGAGAGGCAGTGGGAAGTGACAGCTGGGTCCCTGGAGGGACTGCCAGGCTCTCTGGTGAGTTGACACCTCCCTCCTCCCGTTCCCCAGCAGTCTCCCCCCATACTTCCAGAGGGGAGTCGGTCAGAGCTAATGCTTCCACAGTTAGGGTAAAACACTGTGTTGAGAACTCCCAACATCTGTAAATCACCCTCATCTCTCTCAGCAGCAGTCGAGCCACAGCCCCTAATCTCAGTGCTCAGGAACACCTTCAGGGGCTCTGAGAGGGTGGTCTCAGTTTCACTCTTGGACTCCTCAGATCTGTTCTCTACTAGCAGCTAGAGGAATCTCCTCTGTCATAAGATTCAGATGAGCTTCTGGGCTGCTTCCACAGAGCTCCTACTGCTCTTAGAATAAGGCTTTATACTTTTAATAATGCTGAAACATGTTAATTATCATATGTGAAATCAGTCGCCAGCCCAGGGTTGATGCTCGGGGCTGGTACACCGAGATGTCCCAGGGGGAGGGAATCGGGAGGGAGGAGGGAGGGGGGTTCTGGAGGGGGAGCATATGTACACCCATGGCGGTTTCATGTCATTGTATGGCAAAACCAACACAATAAAGTAAAGAAAATTTAATAAAAAAAAATAATGAGGCAAAGAGCCAACTCTTTGGAAAAGACCCTGATGCTGGGAAAGAGTAAGGGCAGGAGGAGAAGGGGACGACAGAGGATGAGATGGTTAGATAGCATCACGGACTCAGTGGACATGAGTTTGAGCCAACTCCAGGAGATAGTGAAGGACAGGGAAGCCTGGGTCACAAAGAGTTGGGCATGACTGAGCGACTGAGCAACACCAACAACACCTTCTAATAAACACCCAGCCTGCTCCTGGGACAGCAGACAGGATGATTAGAGGGGTACCTAGGGAAACCAGGAGGGCTGGCTTGAAAGCCTCCCTGTAAGATATCGGGCAGGTCTCAGAAGCCCTCTCTTTTTTCTTTTTTTAAATTAATTAATTTATTTTAATTGGGGGCTAATTACTTTACAATACTTTGGTGGTTTTTGCCATACATTGACATGAATCAGCCATGGGTGTACATGTGTCCCCCGTCCCAAACCCCTCTCCCACCTCCCTCTCCATCCCATCCCTCTGGGTTGTCCCAGTCCACAGGTTTTGAGTGCCCTGTTTCATGCATTGAACTTGGACTGGTCACCTATTTCACATATGATAATATACAAGTTTCAATGCTATTCTCTCAAATCATTTTCCCCTCGCCTTCTCCCACAGAGTCCAACAATCTGTTATTTACATCTGTGTCTCTTTTGCTGTCTCACATACATCGTTACCATCTTTCTAAATCCTATATATATATGTGTTAATATACTGTATTGGTGTTTTCCTTCTGACTTACTTCACTCTGTATAATAGGTTCCAGTTTCATCCACCTCATTAGAACTGATTCAAATGCATTCTTCTTAATAGATGAGTAATATTCCTTTGTGTATATGTGCCACAGCTTTCTTAATGGAAACCCTCTCTTTGGCATGAACTATAAGAGGGAAGGAGGATGCTAGTCCTGACCACATGGGCTTGCTGGGAGGTCTGAATGTGTCAATAAAGGCTCCTGAAGCTTTCTTGCCTTCAGCCAGGCATGCTTTCTCTATGTTCCTCTGGGGTGCCAGAGTCTTTGCACACACAGTTCCCTCTTCCTGACTTGCCTCTTCCCCAGTTAGAGAAGGCTCCTCGAAGCTGCTTGGTTTCCCCATCATCGACCCTGATGGATGCTGAGAGGAGGATGGATCCTTCCCTGCCCCCAAAGGAAGAGTGGCCCTATCTCCCCTCCCGAGACTCATAGCTGCTGTCTGTGGATTTGAGTAAAACTGTGCCTGAGATTACAACAGGCTGGCAGGAGCTCCAGAGTAGCCTGGGAAATTCTTCACAGATTTTCATCATCTCTGGAGGAGCAGGGTTCTAGAAGGGGAATGGGGCTACTGGAGAGAGGCAGCAGAAGCCTTCTGTAGCACTGGGATCCTACCCAGGTCTGTGTCTCTGTCTGCACAAGGATCTCTTTCATCCTCATAGGAATTTTAGAGTTGGTGTTACCATCTTCTTGTTATAGACTGAAAGGGTTCAGAGAGGTTAAATGACTTGCCCAAAAGCAGAGCTTTTCCAATGGTGGAGCCCATGCTCTTAGACACCAATCTCTCTATATTGGCGCTCACACTAGAGTATGGTCCCACTGGAATGGACTGACCCTCATGGCTGAGTTAGAAGTTCATTTCAGTTCAGCCACTCAGTCCTGTCCAACTCTTTGAGACCCCATGGACTGTAGCACGCCAGGCTTCCCTGTCCATCAACAACTCCCAGAGCTTGCTCAAATTCATGTCCATTGAGTCAGTGATGCAATCCAACCATCTCATCCACTGTTGTCCCTTTCTCCTCCTCCCTTCTATCTTTCCCAGCATCGGGGTCTTTTCTACTGAGTCAGCTCTTCGCATCAGGTGGCCAAGTCTTATCTTTCATCATGGAGACCTTCAGTTCTCAGTGGTTTAGGGAAAAATAAAACAAAACTATGTCTTTGGGTTTTGCCGATAGCCTCTCTTTCAAGTCCCAGCTCTGATGGCACCTCTTCCAGGAAAAGGTCCAGGAAATGGCAAGGCTTTCACCAAGAGACTTCGCTAAGCTTCCACTCTACCTGATGATACAAGAGAAACTCCCCACGACCCAACTATTCTGGTTCAAACCAGCATCTGCCATTCTCCCTCCTTTTATTGCTGAAAGGAGAATGTTTCATATATGTCTATGGACCCAAATCACGTATCTGGGGTGTCCTTTCTCACTTCTCCGTAGCAAATTGCCAGTGTAGCAGGGATATTCTTCACAGCCACAAACTCAGATATATGAAAATGGACCTTTATTTTCCAATAACTGAACCAAACTTTGCTTTCCAGCCCAGATTCTACCCAAGAGCAGAAAATGTGATTTAGGAAACAGAGATAAGCCCAGTTCGGATTTTCCCTTTAGTCCCTTTTGGATAAATAACCCAGGCAAATGCAGGGCCTCCCCTCTCTCCTCTTCCCTCCTTCCTGGCAAGGTTGATTTCAGTTCTGGGAGCCAGGGGGGCTTTGTCAATCACTGAGGCATCCAACAAAGGCCTCTGGTTCCTCCTTATCAGTAGCTGTCCATGCTGGGCTCTGCCATTGGCCATGGTCATTGGCAGTCAAGCCTGGTGGCCCCCATGGAGATGAGCTTGTATTCCTGTGGGCCGCACGATAGAGCAGGTGGGGGATAGCCATTTGAATGGCGCTGGAGATTCTGCCTTCTCTAAGAATGTATGCTCAAGAGTGGGTGTGATGGGTGATAGGAATCTCTTATTTTGTAGGTTTTTTGCTTGCATATTTTCTAGAATAGGAATATATATTGGAAGGATATAACTTGGGCTTGGCCTCTGAACACAAAGCAACTGCTTCATCTGCCACTCAATTGAAATGACCAATAATCTTTTCTAACACTTTTAATCCGGTGTTGGGCACTGAGTCTGAATTTGGCAGTAAGGAGTTCATGATCTGAGCCACAGTCAGCTTCCGGTCTTGTTTTTGCTGACAGTATAGAGCTTCTCCATCTTTGGCTGCAAAGAATATAATCAATCTGATTTTGGTGTTGACCATCTGGTGATGTCTATGTGTAGAGTCTTCTCTTGTGTGTTTGGAAGAGGGTGTTTGCTATGACCAGTGCAGTCTCTTGGCAAAACTCTATTAGCCTTTGCCCTGCTTCATTCTGTACTCCAAGGCCAAATTTGCCTATTACTCCAGGTGTTTCTTGACTTCCTACTTTTGCATTCCAGTTCCCTTTAATGAAAAAGATATCTTTTTTGGGTATTAATTCTAGAAGGTCTTGTAGGTCTTCATAGAACCGTTCAACTTCAGCTTCTTCAGCATTAGTGGTTAGGGCATAGACTTGAATTACCATGATATTGAATGGTTTGCCTTGGAAATGAAAATTGACAGAGATCATTCTGTCATTTTTGAGACTGCACCCAAGTACTGTGTATCAGATTCTTTTATTGATTATAATGGCTACTTCATTTCTTCTAAGGGATTCTTGCCCACAGTAGTAGATATAATGGTCATCTGAGTTAAATTCACCCATTCCAGTCCATTTTCAGAGAAGGCAATGGCAACCCACTCCAGTACTCTTGCCTGAAAACTCCCATGCATGGAGGAGCCTGGTGGGCTGCAGTCCATGGGGTCTCGAAGAGTCAGACACGACTGGGTGACTTCACTTTCACTTTTCACTTTCATGCATTGGAGAAGGAAATGGCAACCCACTCCAGTGTTCTTGCCTGGAGGATTCCAGGGACAGAGGAGCCTGGTGGGCTGCCGTCTATGGGGTCACACAGCATCGGACACAACTGAAGTGACTTAGCAGCAGCAGCAGCAGTCCATTTTAGAATGCTGATTCCTAAAATGTCAACATTCACTCTTGCCATCTCCTGTTTGACCACTTCCAATTTGCCTTGATTCATGGACCTAACATTCCAAGTTCCTATGCAATATTGCTCTTTACAGCATTGGTTTACTTCCATCACCAATCACATCCACAACTGGGTGTTGTTTTTGCTTTGACTCCATCTCTTCATGCTTTCTGGAGTTATTGCTCCACTGATCTTCAGTAGCATCTTGGGCACCTACAGGCCTGGGGAGTTCATCTTTCAGGGTCCTATCTTTTTGCCTTTTCAATACTGTTCATGGGGTTCCCAAGGCAAGAGTACTGAAGTGGTTTGCCATTCCCTTCTCCAGTGGACCACATTTTGTCAGAACTCTCCACCATGACCTGTCCATCTTGGGTGGCCCTAGACGGCATGGCTCATAGTTTCATTGAGTTAGACAAGGCTGTGGTCCATGAGATCAAATCGGTTAGTCTCCTGTGATTGTGGTTTTCAGTTTGTCTGCCCTCTGATGGAGATGAGGCTTATGGAAGATTCCTGATGGGAGAGACTGACCAAGGGGGAAACTGTGTCTTGTTCTGTTGGGCGGGGCCATGTTCAGTAAATCTTTAATCCAGTTTTCTGTTGATGGGTGGGGCTGTGTTCCCTCCCTGTTATTTACCTGGTGCCAAACCATGGTGGAGGTAATGGAGATAATGGCCACCTCCTTCAAAAGGTCCCATGCATGTACTGTTACACTCAGTGCCCCTGACCCTGCAGCAGGCCACTGCCAACCCACATCTCCACCAGAGACTCCTGGACGCTTACGAGCAAGTCTGGGTCGGTCTCTTGTGTGGTCACTGGTCCTTTCTCCTGGTGTGCACAAGGTTCTGTTTGTGCCTGCCAAGAGTTTGTTTCCCCAGTCTTGTGTAAGTTCTGACAGTTCTATGGTGGGGTTAACGGAGACCTCCTCCAAGAGGGCTTATGCCATACCCAGGTCTGCTGAACCCAGAGACCCTGTCCCTGCAGCAGTCCATTGCTGACCCATACCTCCAACACAGTTCTGTCTCAGACTCTGTGGAGTCTCTGCACACAGGTTTGTTTGAGCCCTCTGAGCCCTTATTACCCAATGAAGAAATAAGGGAAAACCATTAGACCATTCAGGTATGACCTAAATCAAACCCCTTATGATTATATAGTGGAAGGGAAAAATAGATTCAAGGGATTAGATCTGATAGAGTGCCTGAAGAACTATGGACGGAGGTTCAAAGTGACATTGTACAGGAGGCAGGGATCAAGACCATCCTTAAAGAAATGCAAAAATGCAAAATGGTTGTCTGAGGAGGCCTTACAAATAGCTATGAATAGAAGAGAAGCAAAAGGCAAAGGAGAAAAGGAAGATATACCCATAAGAATGCAGAGTTCCAAAGAATAGCAAGGAGAGATAAGAAAGCCTTCCTCAGTGATCAGTGCAAAGAAATAGAGGTAAACAATAGAATGGGAACGTCTAGAGATCTCTTCAAGAAAATTAGAGATACCAAAGGAACATTTCATGCAAAGATGGGTTCAATAAAGGACAGAAATGGTATGGACCTAACAGAAGCAGAAGATATTAAGAAGAGGTGGCAAGAAAACAAAAGAACTATACTAAAAAGATCTTCATGACCCAGATAATCAGGATGGTGTGATCACCAACCTAGAGCCAGACATCCTGAAATGCAAAGTCAAGCGGGCCTTAGGAAGCATCATTACAAACAAAGCTAGTGGAGATGATGGAATTTCAGTTGAGCTATTTCAAATCCTAAAAGATGATGCTGTGAAAGTGCTGCCCTCAATATGCCAGCAAATTCAGAAAACTCAGCAGTGGCCACAGGACTAGAAAAGGTCAGTTCTCATTCTAATCCCAAAGAAAGGCAATGCCAAAGAATGCTCAAACTACCACACAATTGCACTCATCTCACACACTAGTAAAGTAATGCTCAAAATTCTCCAAGCCAGGCTTCAGCAATACGTGAACTGAGAACTTCCAGATGTTCAAGCTAGATTTAGAAAAGGCAGAGGAACCAGAGATCAAATTGCCAACATCCGTTGGATCATCAAAAAAGCAGGAGAGTTCCAGAAAATCATCAACTTCTTTATTAACTACACCAAAGCCTTTGACTGTGTGGACCACAGCAAACTGTGGAAATTTCTTAAACAGATGGGAATACCAGACCACCTGACTTGCCTCTTGAGAAATGTGTATGTAGGTCATAAAGTAACAGCTATAACTGAACATGGAACAACAGACTGGTTCCAAATAGGAAAAGGAGTACGTCAAGGCTGTATATTATCACCCTGCTTACATAACTTATGTGCAGAGTATATCATGAGAAATGCTTGGCTGGAAGAAGCACAAGATGGAATCAAGATTGCTGGGAAAAACATCAATAACCTCAGATAGGCAGATGACACCACCTTTATGGCAGAAAGTGAAGAACTAAAGAGCCTCTTGATGAAAGTGAAAGAGGAGAGTGAAAAAGTTGACTTAAAACTCAGCATTCAGAAAACTAAGATCATGGCATCTGGTCCCATCACTTCATGGCAAATAGATGGGGAAATAGTGGAAACAGTGGCAGACTTTATTTTGGGGGGCTTCAAAATTACTGTAGATGGTGACTGCAGCCATGAAATTAAAAGATGCTTGCTCCTTAGAAGGAAAGTTATGACCAACCTAGAGAGCATATTAAAAAGCAGAGATATTACTTTGCCAACAAAGGTCCATGTATGTAGTCAAAGATGTGGTTTTTCCAGTAGCCATATATGGATGTGAGAGTTGGACTATAAAGAAAGCTGAGCACCAAAGAATCGATACTTTTGAACTGTCGTATTGTAGAAGATTCTTGAGAGTCCCTTGGACTGCAAGGAGATCCAACCAGTGCATCCTAAAGGAGATCGGTCCTGGGTGTTCATTGGAAGGACTGATGTTGAAGCTGAAACTCCAATACTTTGACCACCTGATGCAAAGAACTGACTCATTGGAAAAGACCCTGATCCTGGGCAAGATTGAGGGCAGGAGGAGAAGGGGACGACAGAGGATGAGATGGTTGGATGGCATCACTGACTCAATGGACATGGGTTTGGGTAGATTCTGGGAGTTGGTGATGAACAGGGAGGCCTGGTGTGCTACAGTCCATGGGGTCACAAAGAATCAGACACTACTGTGCAATTGAACTGAACTGAAATGTGCACTGAACACACAGAGTCTCTGGATTTTCAACAGCCTGATGGAAATGTTTAGTCATCACACCCCACCCTGCCCCCTCTGCCATTTTACAAACGAGGATTATGTCCAAGGCCCACCATGGATAAGTGGTACCATGGAGGTGAGCTATGACTTCTCAACAGTGAAAGGCGTATTGGCAGCTCAAGCATAACATGTCTAAAATCTACCCTTGAAGCATCTCCTCTGCTTGAAGTAACTCTTAGAGGGGCATATTCAGCCCTTTCAAGCTCACATTAAAAACCTGGTCTTAGGACTTCCCTAGTGGTCCAGTGGTTAAGACTCTATGTTCCCGATGCAGGAGACACAGGTTTGATCCCTGATCCAGGAAGATCTCACATCCTGTTGAGCACCACATCCACAAAAAATAATCAATGGATCAAATGTCTTAGTTGGTTTAAACAACAAATGGGTCCCTCTCACAGTTATTGAGGGCAGAAGTTTGAGATCAGGGTGCCAGTGTAGTCAGCTTCTTGGTGACAGCTCTTTTCCTGGTTTGTAGTTGTGCCTTCCTGCTATATCCTCACATGGCAGAAAGAGACATCATCTCTTTCCTGTCCATTCTTTTAATGGCACTAACCTCTTTCATGAAGAGTCCACCTTCATGACTGAATCACCTCTTAAAGGCCTCACCTTCAAATACCATCACAGTTGGGATTAGAGCTTTAAGATTAAGAATTTTGACACAAATGTTCAGTCCATAGCACCATATTTGTGAGGGTTTATTTCTGGACTCTCTATTATATTCCATTGGTCTATCTGCCCATCCTGATGCTAATTTCATGCTGTTTTCTACTACCGTAGCCTTGTAGTAAGTTTCACAGTCCAGTGATATGAGCCCTCTAACTTTATTCTTCTTTTTCAAGACTGTTTTAGTTATTTGGGGCCATTTGCAATCCCATATAAGCTCGAGGATTGGCTTTTCTATTCCTGTTTTTTTTTTTAAAAAAAAAAAAACAACTTGGAATTCTGATAGGGTTTGTGTTGAATCTGCAGATTATTTTAGGACGCATTGACATCATAACAATATTACATCTTCCTATCTATGAACAAAAGACGTTTTCCCACTTCTTTAGATTTTTAATTTCTTCCAGCAATTTTTGTAGCTTTCAGCATACAAGTCCTTCTCCTCCTTGGTTAGACTTATTCTTCAGTATTTAGTTATTTTAGGTGCTAATGTAAGTGGAATTGCTTTCCTAATGGCATTAGCATTTTTTAAAGCTCCCTAAGAGATGCTTACATGCAGTTGGGGTTGCAAACCACTGTCTTAGTCAAAGCTTGACAGATAGAAGGCGATGTCTCCCTAATTCCCTGTTTCCATAGTTGGCAAAGACCTTCACCTTGAGTCATTGCTCAGTAACTTTTTTTTTAATAATTATTTTATTGAAGTATAGTTGATTTACAGTGTTATGTTTAATTTTTGCTATATAGCAAAGTAACTCAGTTATACATATACATACATATATATGCATATAATACATTTACATATATGCATATACTTTCATACTGATATATATATGTATAAATATACATATCTATGTATATACAGTATAAAAGGATAGCCTGGTCGGCTACAGCCCATGGGGGTCTCAAAGAGTCTGACACGACTGAAAAACTAAGCACACACATACTGTGTGTGTATATACATATATATACATGTATATATATGGGCTTCCCTGGTGGCTCAAATGGTAAAGAATCTATCTGCAATACAGGAGACCCAGGTTCAGTCTCTGGGTCAGGAAGATACCCTGGAGAAGGGAATGACAACCCACTCCAGTATTCTTGCCTGGAGAATTCTATGGACATAGGAGCCTGGCCATCTATAGTCCATGGGGTGGCAAAGAGTCAGACACAACCGAGCGAATAAGCACACACTTTTTCAGATTCTTTTCCATTGTAGTTTATCATGGGGTGTTGAATATAGTTCCCTGTGCTACACAGTAGGACCTTGTTGTTTATCCATTCTATATGTAATAGTTTGCACCTACTAATACCAAACTCTGAGTCCATCCCTCCCCCATCCCTTCTCCCCCTTGGCAACCACAAGTCTGTTACCTATGTCCGTTAGTCTGCTGCCCATGTCTGTGAGTCTGTAGCCCATGTCTGTGAGTCTGTTGCCTGTGTCTGTGAGTCTGTTGCCTGTGTCTGTGAGTCTGTTGCCTGTGTCTGTGAGTCTGTTGCCTGTGTCTGTGAGTCTGTTGCCCATGTCTGTGAGTCTGTTGCCTGTGTCTGTGAGTCTGTTGCCTGTGTCTGTGAGTCTGTTGCCCATGTCTGTGAGTCTGTTTTTGTTTCATAGATATGTCATATGTGTCGCATTTTAGGTTCCCCATGTAAACAATATCATACGGTGTTTGTCTATGTATTTGACTTACTTCACTCAGTGTGATAATCTCTAGGTCCATCCATCTTACCACAAATGACAGTATTTCATTCTATTTTAATGGCCGTCAGTAACTATTTTCTGGTGCGTGTCTGTATAGCTTCTTTCTTGGAAAACACATTTTAAAATTTGTTAGATTTCAAATAGGCTGCACTGGCACGCTGATGGTGGTCCTCTTCCTACCCCCTAACTTTTTTCACATCCCCATTTGTTTCCTGGAGGGATGGCCCGTTTATCACTGACTCCTCTGAAAGCCTGGACTCATCCAGGAAGGTAGCTGACATTGGCTACAGAGCATCTCCTATTGGGCTGGGACTGGGGTAACAATACTTGATTTCAACCAAATAGCACTGGCTGGGAAATGACCCCCTGGGCACAAATAGTAGCATTCAGACATGCAGAGTGTGGCTGGCTGATGGATGGGTCAGCTGGAGAAAGGAGGGGGGTCTGCTTTGATTGAGGAGACCAGCACAAACACCCCACGATGGTCATATATGCCATCATCTGACTGTGCCCACCTTCCTTAACATTTATTTCGTGTGCTCATTATGACTGGTACCCAGGGGCCTCCAGCCCCAGACACCCACTCAGGGACAGGTGGCCTTCCGCTGCAGGGTTTCCGGTCAGAAATTCACAACAATGAGGACTCCAAGTTCAGCAGCCCGATTGGCAGTGCTTTCTGAGAAGCCCAACAGATGGGCTGTAATTGCAGACCTGTTGTGGGGACATTGTTAACAAACACACAAGTAGCTGTATACAGGGCTTTTTGGAACCGAATGTGACTTGGCAGCTGGGGATGGCGATCTAATTACCAACATCTGAGTTTCCTGTTTAATGAAGGGGAATGTGGAAAACGGCCGTGTTAGAGGCAGCCGGGGGATGAAGGCAGCCAGGGCTGCGCCTGCACACTCTCTGGGCAGCCAGGCGCCTTCCTGTCCACCAGGCACCTTCTCTCCCCTCTCCCTGGAGTCCAAACATCACTTTTGGGAGAGAGGGTGGAATTCTTGGGATCCTTAGGTATCAACCATGGACCGTTAGAGAACAGCTTACTTGGGGGCATGCTGGTCCATTAATATCCATCAGATTTTTCTTCTTAGATCATCAAGTTGGCATTCCAGGAAAAATATACCATGTTTAACATATGGCTTCCTATATCTCCATGCACAATGCTATTTAAACTTGAAATACATTTGCCCCATTTTCACAATTCATATATTTCAAATAATACTTGTTCAGGCTTCTTTATACTTGTTTGTCCAAGTGCTATTTTAATCATTCAAATTATTATTTTTCTTTCTTTCTTTCTTGCCATGCCACATGGCTTGCAGGATCTTAGCTCCACGACCAGGGACTAAACTCAAGCGGTGAGAATGCTGAATCCTAACCAGTGAGCCACCAAGGAATTACTTCTAAATCATGTCTATCAACAGACGAATGGATAAGAAAGCTGTGGTGCATATACACAATGGAATATTACTCAGCATTAAAAAAAATTCATTTGAATCAGTTCTACTCAGGTGGACGGAACTGGAACCTATTATACAGAGTGAAGCAAGCCAGAAGGAAAAACAAAAATACAGTATACTAACGCATATATATGGAATTTAGAAAGATTGTAACAAGAACCCTGTGTGCGAGACAGCAAAAGAAACGCAGATGTATAGAACAGTCTCATGGACTCTGTGGAAGAGGGCAAGGGTGGGATGATATGGGAGAATGGCATTGAAACATGTTAATTATCATATGTGAAATCAATTGCCAGCCCAGGTTTGATGCTCAGGGCTGGTGCACCGGAATGATCCAGAGAGAGGGAATCGGGAAGGAGGAGGGAGGAGGGTTCTGGAAGGGGAACATATGTATACCCATGGCAGATTCATGTCAATGTATGGCAAAACCAACACAATAAAGTAAAGAAAATTTTTTTTAAAAAAATAATTTTTTATTTTTTAAAATTGTATTTCTTCTAAGTCTATTGAGGTATGATTGACAAATAACAATTGTATCTATTAAGGCTGTATGATGTAATTTTTTTCAAAGGTGTACCACATGATGATTTAATATATGTTGTGAAATGATCACCATAATCAAGGTAATTAATATATCCATCACCTCACATAGTGACCATTGTGTGTGTGTGTGTGTGTGTGTGTGTGTGTGTGTGTCAAGAGAACATTTAAGATCTATTTTCTTAACAGATTTCCAATATACAAGATAAGTATTGTTGATTGTAATCAACAAGCTGTACATGAGATTCCAGAACTTATTTATCTTATAAATGAAAGTTTGCACCCTTTAACCAGTATCTCCCCATTTCCCCCAGTCCTCATTTAATCCTTCAAGTAACCCTAAGACATAGATGGCATTCTTGCTTCCAATTTACAGATGAAGAAACTTTAGTACAGAGAAGTCAGGTTACCTCTTGGGGAGAGGCTGGTCTCAGGTTAGGTTCTAGCCTCAAGATGACTTATCTGATGTTAGTCATCACTGGCACTCAATGAGGGCTTGCTGTGTCCCAGATACTGAGCTTTACAGGCTTGATCTCAGTTAAGCCTCCCAATACCCTTATGAGGTAGACACCTATCGTTGTCTCTGGGACTTGGAACTGAGGGTCAGAAGACTGAGTAACACATTTAAGTCACAGAGCTCGTGCTCTGCTGAGCTGGGATTCAAACCCAGAGTGCCTGCACTGTCCTGTCACTTTATGAGAAAAGGATCTGAGATGCGGCATCACTGCAGAGGTCCTTTTGGTTTTTGAGGTCCTTAACCTTGTGGTCACAATGTCCATTTAAGAGGGTCCATGGGAGAAGCTGGGGCTTCCCAGGTGGCTCAGTGGTGAAGAATCCACCTGCTAATGCAGGAGACACAGGAGACACAGATTCAGTCCCTGGGTTGGGAAGATCCCCTGGAGGAGGGCATGGCAACCCCCACCAGTGTTCTTGCCTGGAAATCCTATGAACAGGGGAGCCTGGTGGGCTACAGTCCATGGGTTTGCAAAAAATTGGACATGATCGAGCAACTAACATTTTCACTTTTCACTTCAATTCTAACTTGAACAAAAGAGAAATAATTCACCCTAAGCAATAACAGAAAAGCACCATAGAGGGTGATCAAAGAGCATGGATTCTAACACCAGACTGCCTGAGTTCTGTTCAGCAAACACAGCAACCCTGGGCAAGTCACACATTCTCTCTGCCTCAGGTTCTCTATCTGAAAAATGGGAATGAAGTAAATGAGCTAATACATGCAAAGTGCTTGGAACAGTATCTGGCCAGAGCAAACTGTTCAACAGATGAAATAGATGTGGGCTAATGTTTCAGTTATCTACCATGATATGGCACATACTAAAGAAACACAAACCCAGTGGCTTGAAAGTTCGTGGGTCTGTTGGGAGGATGGGTGATTCTGCTGGACTGGGCCAGGCTCACTCAGGGGCCTCTGGTCGGCTGATAGGTCATCTGTGGATTGATTTTGCGGCCCTTGGCCATATTTGTTCACATCTTGGGAGTCGGCTGGCAATCGGTCAGTCTGGGATGACCTCCCTCTCTGCTCCACGTGGTCAATAGGCTTGCTTAGGCACATTCCCTGGTGGCGGCAGAGTCCAGAGAAGCATGCAAGGTGTTGTGAGGCCTAGGTTTCGAGCTGGCACTATCTCTTCTGCTATAGTCTGTTGGTCAAAGCCAGACACAAGTTCAGCCCATATTTATGTGCCAAAGTCCTAAACCCTAGTACCTTAGAATGTGACTATATCTGGTGTTTGCTGTTGTTGTTTAGTCACTGAGTCATGTCTGACTCTGTGTGACCCCATGGACTGTAGCCCACCAGGCTCCTCTGTCCATGGAATTCTCCAGGCAAGAATACTGGAGGGGATTGCCATTTCCTTCTCCAGGGGATCTTTCTGACCCAGGGATCAAACCATGTCTCATGCTTGGCAGGCAGATTCTTTACCATTGAGCCACCAGGGACCCTCCCAAACTGGAGATAGGGGCTTTAAAAAGATGATAATGAACCTAGAAATTATCAGACTGAGTGACATAAGTCAGACAGAGAATGACAAATATCATATGATATCACTTATATGTGGAATTAAGGAAAAAAAAACTTGTACAAATGAACTTATTTACAAAACAGACTTAGAGTTACAGATGGTAGTAAACAAGCTTATAGTTACCAAGAGGGAAAAGGGGGGAATGATAAATTGGAACATTAGGATTCACATAGACACGCTACTATATATAGAACAGATAACTAATAAGGACCTACTGTATAGCACAGGGATCTCTATTCAATACTCTGTAATGGCCTATATGGGAAAAGAATCTAAAAAAGAGTGATATGTGTTTATGTATGGGGCTTCCCCGGCAGCTCAGTGGTAAAGAATCTGCCTGCAATGCAGGAGTTGCAGGAGATGCAAGTTCAACCCCTGTGTCTGGAAGATCCCCTGGAGAGCATGGCTACCTACTCTGATACTCTTACCTGGAGAATCCCATGGACAGAGGAGCCTGGCAGGCTACAGTCCATAGGGTTGCAAAGAGTCAGACACAACTGAAGTGACTTAGCATACACACATATATGTAAAACTGATTAACTTGGCTGTACAACTGAAACCAACACAGCATTGTAAATCAATTATACATTTTTATCAGTTTTTTTAATTAAAAAAATAAAAAGATGATTAAGGTAAAATGAGGTCATATGGGTGGGGTCCTAACCCATTACAACTGGTGTCTTTATAAAAGGAGATCAGGACACAGATGTGCACAGACCATGTGAGGACTCAGGGAGAAGATGGCCATCTATAAGGCAAGAAGAGAGGCCTCAGAAGAAACCAACCCTGCCCACACCTTGATCTTGGACTTCCGCGTTCCAGAAATACAGAAGAATACATTTCTGTTGTTGAAGCCCCTGGTCTGTATGGTTCTTTGTTGCGGTGGTCCTACAAACTAATACAGATTTTGGTTGGGCAATAGACTTTACTTCTTGACGTGAGGAGGTGCTGCAATAACATTGCAAATAACGTGTTCATAGAGAGGCATGAAAAACTGGGGTTGTTTTTGCCATCAATTTACTGCCCCTGGAGATGTGTGTGAAGAGCTGAGCTCATCAACATGGCAGAGAGAGAGTGATGGGTTGGAAGTCAGGAAGCTTTGCTCTACTCCCAGCTCTGCCTTCACAGGGCCTCAGTTTCCTCATCTGTGTTGTGAGGTGGCAGGGTCAGCTCTTGCTATGTTTCCTCCCAGCTCTGGTAGTTGGGGATCAAGCTCCTATGACAAACCTAGACAGTATATTAAAAAGCCAAAACATCAGTTCGCTGACAAAGGTCCATCTAGTCAAAGCTATGGTTTTTCCAGTAGTCATGTACGGATGTGAGATGTGGACCATAAAGAAGGCTGAGCACCAAAGAACTGATGCTTTCAAACTGTGGTGCTGGAGAAGACACTTGAGAGCCTTGCACTGCAAGGAGATCAAGTTAGACAATCCTAAAGGAAATCAACTCTGAATATTCAGTGGAAGGACTGATCCTGAAGCTGAAGCTCTCATACTTTGGCCATGTAATGCAAAGAGCTGTCTCATGGAAAAGACCCTGATACTGAGAAAGATTAAGGGCAAGAAGAGAAGGGGGTGACAGAAAATGAGATGGTTGGATGGTGTCACTAACTCAATGGACATGAGTTTGAGCAAATTCTGGAAGGTAATGAAGGCCAGGGAAGCCTTGCATGCTGCAGTTCACGGGGTTGCAAAGAGTCGGACACGAACGACTGAAAAGCTGAAAAACAACAATAAGCCCCAGGCTCCCGCTCATCTCTCCAGTGCCTAAGTTTGAATGAGGAAAAGACACTCCTCCACTGGCCCTATGGGGATTTCACCCTCAACCTCACCAATAACTGCTTCCTACCCATGGATAGAGGGCATTTGCCCAGGAGCATTTACCTAACACTGCCTAACAAAGAGAAACCCTGCTCCAAAGCCTTGACTAAGGGAAAAGCCAACAGCAGTATCTTTCCTGTTATCTCCTGGACTAGTCCCCATCCCCTCAGGAGGGCAACATAATTGAGTATGGATTTGGGGGAGCTTTGCTTATAGCCTTTGGAGAATCTGGCTGACAGTAGCAATCAGAAGGGAAAACTCAGACAAGTAAGAATGAATGGGATCCCAGCAAAAAAAGAGCTATTAGAAGAGGAGGGGTAGCTATGGAAAGGGAACAGTTGGCAAATCTGAGGCACAACCGTCAGGTGACTTGGATGAGATGAGCACCAGGTTATGAGAATTCCCCTAGTAAACATGGCAGAATCCTTCAGCTGATGGAATTGTGGATTGGCACAGTGAAATGGCCAGAACTTTTGAAAGAGCCACGAAGGAATGTCACAGATGCCTGAAAATCAACAAATCCCATAATATAAGAATAAATCAGCAATCCCATAGTGATAACAAACTGGGTTCTTACTGTCTGCCAGACACTGGTGGGTATATTTTAAGTGTATGAGTTCATTGCACATTTACTTAAGTCCTGCAAGGTAAATACTGAAACCCTGTTACCACTATTTGTACAGAAAAGGCAGAGAAGCAAAGGAAAATGGACTGTCTCACCTAAGGTCTCATGGCTAATAAGGAATAGAATTGCACTTGAACTTGGGCAGGTTGTGTCACAAGCCCAGGATCTTAAATGTTTTTGTTAAATCGAGTCTCTATATTTTCTGGAGTCTGGTATGTGAGAGATGGAAAATGGCCCATTTTATAGATGAGGAAACTGAGGCCCAGAGGGGTCTTCCAGTAGCACCAGTTGTCTGCACTCTACTCATCATGCTATGTTCTTTTGCACTCGACAGTCTCATCCACTGAGTCTATCTGATGAACTTTTACTTATTGGCCAAGATTGAGCTTAAGTTGCACCCTCTCTAGGAACCTTCTCTCATCACCTCAAGCAAATCATGTTTTTCCTCTTTTGGCTCCCACAGAATTCAGCTTGTGTCCTTATTAGTGTGTTTTTTCATATGCAGTGTTTTCTTTTTCCTTTTTGGAATTCTTGAAAAAGTCAATTGCATAATAGACACATTTTAAATATTCATGTTCCCATCAACTACAATTTATGTTTGTTAACATTTAGCCATATTAGTTACAAAAGTTGTTTAAATGAAGAACTTGAACATAATAAATAAACTTTTATTTATTCAAAAAATAGAATGTATAAAAAAAATCACAGGTGAAGTTGAAGTACCGCAGCTGCAGTCCACTTTCCCATCTTTCCCACTGGCATGAATCTATCGAGCATTCTGAAAATCGATTTTTAAATTCATATGTGTCTATTTACCAACGTGTGTGTGTGAAATGTAACATGCATTCAGAAAATAACCAAGAAATATATGTGTACAGGGGTACAAGCGGTTGATATCTACCACCAATGACAAAAAGAAAACATTGCAAATACCCTAAAGACTCAATGCACTTCCTCCCTGGTTATAATCTTTCCTCTCCTTGATCACCAATAAATTCTTAAACAATGTAATATAGCTTTTCAAGATTTTGACCTTGGTGTAAGTGGAATCACTCAGTAAATATTCTTTCTTGTCTTGCTGCTTAGGCATGATGTTGCAACTTTGAAATGGTATGTGTACATAGCATGCCATTGAACAACATACCTCAAGTTATTTATCCATTTGTCAAGGGATAGGCATTTTATCTCCTCCCAGTTCGCAGCAACTACAAGAACCTTGCTGTTTTGAGTGTTTTTGCCTGTGTCTGCTGGTTTACATTGCACGTGTTTTTCTAGGACATGTGTCTAGTGGAAGAATTGCTATGTCAAAGGATGTATATGACTCCGGTTGTGCTGGTGGTGGTTTAGTAGCTAAGTCGTGTCCAACTCTTGTGACCCCATGGACTGCAGCCCACCAGGCTCCTCTGTCCATGGGATGTCAGAGGCAAGAATACTGGAGTGGGTTGCCATTTCCTCCTCCAGAGGATCTTGCCGACCCAGGGATCGAACCTGATGTGCTGCATTGCAGGTCGTCTCCTGCACTGCAGGCAGATTGTTTACCGACTGAGCCACCAGGGAAGACCCTGGATGATGCCAAATTGCTTTCTAAGAGTCTGAACTCTTAACTATAATATCAAACTCCCTTACCCAAAGGATATGTTGAAGAAACAAATGGGTTTTCAAAAAAGCAATATAATGACTACAAGGAGAGGGGTGGCATTACCTAGTATCAGAGGCTGGCAATCTAAGCATCTGTCTACTGAAGGAGCATCTCCCTGTGGCACCTGAAGGCTGTGGACCCCGGAATTAGCTGAAATCAGCTTCCCTGGAGGGTTGTAAGGAACTCATTGCACCCATCCAACTCTGACTGGATGGCATCTGCTGACAAAGTAGAAGAATAGATGTTAGCACTGATGTGGACTTCATTACATTCTACCCAGAAGAGCATTGACAAGCGGCACCGGCAGGCAGCCCGAACACTGAGGGCTACCCAAGCTGCACTAGAGGGCCCCTGCCTCAGTTTCCTTTTTGCTCTTCAGAGACTCCTGGGGACTCAGAATTATCACAGTGATCCAGATTCAAGGTCCTCTTGGGGGTGGCTCTAGTATACGCCCCTTCCACTTTTATCCCTAACATCCTCAAGACGACCCCACCAGGGTCTCCCCGAATGACTGGGAAGCCCCTTCATTATTCTGCCCAATATGTCAGCAAAGGCTGTGTACAAATCCAAGGATTCTCTTGCCAAATGTACAGCCTGTTCCCTAGGCTTTCATGTTATAATGAAATGGAGAACAAGCAAGACATCTTAATATCCTATTCTACTAGAAAGTGAGATTTTTTTCTCCCCTCCCTCTCTCGTAATAGATAAATTAATATCATCAAACATTCTGAAAAGATCCTTTGTGTAAACATCTCTCTTGCCAAAAAGAAAAGTTTATTATAAAACTGGAGAAATTTGTTTCAACTTGTAAAAAGCCCTGTGCTCAGTGGTGAATTTGGTTCCTCTCCCTTTTTTAACCCCCTTCTTCAATTAATTTCACACTAATCCATTTCTTTATCAGGCGTTGGAGTGAATGCGTGTGGAGTGAGTGATGATGATGAAGGGGCAATGGAGGTGTTTGGCTCTGTAATTTCATCCTTGAATTTTGTGATTACTAACAGGACAACTTTTTTAATTTGCTCTTTTGTCTGGATTCCCTGGCTGGCAATCTGCTTGGTGAGCTCGGCTTTTTAATCAATCACCTAGATAATCAAATGTCACTGGCTATCTGCTCCGTGTAATTACTTTTGCAATTAAAAATCAACCTCAAGTTGCCTCATCTAATTAGAGGGATGGGCAGATTTTCATCTAGATTGATTTTTTAATAAATATTGACTTAAAATGCCATAATCTCATCATATTCTTTCATTTTCTTTGTACCAAAAATCAAACAAATGGAAGAATTAGCAAGCAGAAGGAATCGTGGGACTTCAAAAGCTTCTGCTGGTTCAGACACACAAAACTATGCTGTACAGAAGCCCAGCTTAGCTCGCCTAATAACAATACTCAAAAGCTTCCACCTTTTATTGGGAAAAAGAACAAAGCAATCCAACGATTATATTTCACACTAACATTGTTGCAAGCCCACAATTCTAAGGGCTTCTAATTTCATTCGTCGTGCCGCCAGGGACAATCATTTCTATCAATATTATTATTTCTTTAAAGCAATCCCACATATGCTACTAAAATTTTTAGTCATCAGCAGGAATATATATGTATAGGAATACACACACACACACACACAAACACACACACACATTTATATATATTCATCATGCTTGGACCACCACCGTGAATTTTCTTAAACATACAAATGCCACTACAGGCAGATAATTTTCTCATCTTTGCTGTCTTGGATCTTTTATGTATTGTAATTAAAACATTGTCAATAACACACTTCATTGCTTTTTGGTTGTCGTAGATGATGTTAAACATGGCAAATCCACAGTCTGGTAAGGGGATTACCTACAGGAAAATAACACACGTTGCTCAGAGAGCAATTGTCCTAAAATGAAATGTAATGGTGTCTTGTATGCCTGCTTTAAAAAAAAAAAAAAAATTCATGTCAGTGACCCTGACAGAATTCCATTTAAACCTCGGCTGACTGGGGGCATGATGAAGAAGGAATAACGCTTCTAGCATTTCTGCTTTATTCCATCACAAAGAGGAGACTTCTGCCTTCTTGTGCATTCACATTACCAGGGAGGAATAGTGAACTGGAATCGCCCACGTCTGCCTGCACGATTCATGCTAAGAACAGGGACAAAAAAGCCATAACCAAGGAGCATCAAACTTTCAGCTCTTATTGGTGGCCAAACAAACAGAGGGGTCAGGACAAACCCAAATAAAAGAGCCAAGGATGGTAAAAGAGAGAGCAGTTTCGTGCTCTGTGGCTCTCTCCATGAGGCAGAGAAGTGCCTGCTTGTGGGGATGGTTTGTCTGTAATGGTAGCCATGCTACCAAAGTGAAGTTCAAGTCACCATTTCCCCAAAGGATAGTTCATGGCACCCAAAAACTTGACTCCAAAACTGGGGGGCTCTGTGGTCAAACTGGGCTTCCCTTGTGGCTCAAATGGTAAGCAATCTGCCTGCAATGTAGGAGACCTGGGTTCAGTTCCTGGGTCTGGAAGATTCCCCTGGACAAGGGCATGGCAACCTACTCCAATATTCTTGGGCTTCCCTGATCACTTTTAAAAAGAAAAAGCCCACGATGTTTTCTGCCTCCTTGATGGAAAGAAATAACACACATTATTCTTGAACATCTCCAAGAAGTCTTTCCATAAACTCAGAATTTATCAAATTTATTTTTCCTTGGATTGTCCCTATCTATCTACCTTTGTATCTGCTGTGTATCTGTCTATCTATCATTTATTTCTTTAGAGAATACCATGTGGAAACACTCTCTGTGCACACTTTGGGAAGCAAAGGTATTTTACACCACATAAAGAATCTCATTTTTCTGCACCATCAATCTCTCTGGGGGACAAACCTTGTCTTCTAGATGTGTCACTGATTATGTTTTCTAAGTGCAAAGTGATGTCTGGCATGTTGGAGTGTGCTTATGGCCATCTCCAGTGACCTGCTGTAAATGAGGAAGGCAACGGGGGGTGGGAGGTCCTGGGATCACAGTAACTAGGTATCATCTGTGGTTCTTGCCAGAGGGAAGTTCTGTAGGCCTGAGCTCTGACACCGTAATGCTCTGTGCAGGTGGAAAGAGTTGCTCGAGTGCCCACTGTGGTGTGCAGGAAGGTGGAAATTCCACCAAAAGTTTGAGAAAGTAATAGAAGGAGAAAGGGGAAAGGGTAGGAGTGAGACTTGTTGATAATTATTGAACATATACTCTATGGTAAGGCACTGGGTTGAACATTCTTTCTACCTGTCTTTTTCATTTAATCATCCAAACAACTCTGTGAATCCCGTATGGTTTGTATTCTTCTTCTTCTTCCCATTACACAGATAAGGAAATGGAGGCTTCAAAAAACAAAGTGCCAGTGAAAGGCAACAGAGCTGGGAATGGGCAGAGTTTAGCCCCAGACCCGTTTCTGGAAGCCATCAAATACTTGAGGCTCTGGACCAATTTTACCTTCTAGGAGTCAGCCTGTGGACAAGAGGTGGGGGCTGCTGACTTGGGGGAAGGATGGATGGTGCTGTTGGGGAAGAAACATCCTTGTGTGGAGTGTCTCTGGTACAAGACACTCCAAAAATGGCTTGACGAATAAGCAGTTCTTAAGCTTCCGAGTCTGCTGGTTGACGAGGAGTTTCTTTTACTCTCAGCTGTCCCAAGTCATGAGTACGGCATCAGCTATGGGTTGGCCAAGGGGTGCTGGTGATTGGGGCTGGCTCTCTCCCTGGTTTCAGGGTAGACTGGTTGCTGTGGGTCTAGGATGACTTTGCCTGGGACAACTGGAGTGCTGGGCTCAGTTCCATGAGTCACATCTTCCAACAGGTTGGCCTGGGTGTGTTCTCTTGTGGAAGGCAGAGGGGCAGGAGGGGAAGAGAAGATGTACAAACACCTTTCAAACCTCTGCTTGCCTTGTGTTTAACATCTTAGTGACCAAGGCGAGTCACACAGAGTCCAAGGGCAGGCACGGCAAGGTTCCAGAGCCCAGGGCAAGGATCCAGGGATGGTGAGGTTCACAAGGGACAAGGGACTAGCTATAGTTTACCAGAGCTCACCTCATCAGACCATGCGGATGCAGGATGCATCATCCATGCCATACCAAGCTCTCAGCTGTTTCTTCCTGGGCTGCTGGGGGATTGGGTACCATGTACCAGTGGACGAGGGATTCCCTCTTCCAGGAAGGTCAGTCAGTAGCTGAAGGCTCTCCCCACCCAAGTCATTTACACACCTCTCTCAACAAAAACCAGAGAGAGTCCATGCAAACAGGGCAGGTGGACAGATGACTGGCAATCTGCTTTTCACACTGGCCCTGAGCTGGGGTTGGGTTGGTGGCCAAGCCCCAACCCCAGGTCTCCATAACAGGCACCCTCAGGACTCAGAGTGAAGTTCTGGAGAAGTAAGAAGCCCAGGGTTCAAACTCAGATGCCAGAAGGAACATTGCATAAATACAATTGCATTCTTTCAACACAGGTATGCTTTTGTTTGTATATAAAATACACAGAAATCTTCTTTAATTTAACATGGAAACACGCTCTCTACTCTTTTTTTTTCTTAAAATGTGTTCCTTTGTTAAACTCGATTTTGTTTCCTGCTTTTGTTAGCATCACGGTTACAGAAGTATATTTCCTTTAAGAAGAAAACACTAATCAACAATATCAATGTGAGGACACAGGACCATTTTTAGTTGGTCTTGGTGTTGGACACTGACAGGGAGTGGTGGAGACTGCAGCCAACTGGAAGAGTACTCCGTTCATCTGAACAGCGCATTGCCTCTGCTTCTTCACCCCAGCCACCACTGGCTGGGTGGGAATGCGGGTGCCGTCTTTCATGGCTTTATTTTCAAAAGTAGCCGGAAACCTAGATTTTGATGTGCTCTTGAACGGTGGTCCTCTGCTCAAGACAAAGACATGCAGACCAAAGAAAACTCACCTGCGAGTTGGATCTAGCCACGGGTCACTGGTTTTCAATCTCTAGTCTAGGCTAATGACCACGTGGCATAGATAGGGAAACTGAGACTCAGAGATGGGAGGGGACTTCCCTGAGATCACAAACAGTCCACTTCAGAGATTAAACCAGCGTTAGCCTCAGGTCTGGCCTTTGATACTTTCCCAGTCTTAGGTTCTGGTGCCTCTGTCCTCTCTTATGCAGCTGTATGATAGCATCTCTTGCTCTGGGTTTAACATTTAGTCGTTTCTTAGAGGGAGCTTTCCGAGGGCAAGCACTACGGGGATTTTGTCTGGGGATCCCTAGAACCTAGTGGAACAGCTAGCACTCAATAAGTGCTCATTACACATTTAGGGAACAAATAGAGATAAAATCGAGAAAAATCACGAATGAAATATGAGAATAAAATAGCAAATCTATTTATCCAGCCAGTATTCTTCACACACACTATCATCAGGGCTTTTGCAAAAGGTGAAAAAGAAAAATAAGAGATAGCAAAGCAGAGAGGTCAAGAGAATATGCAGTCTTGGGGTCAAATGCTGGTTCTGTCATTTACTAGCTACATGATCCCAGGCAAGACACTGATGCTCGAATGTTCCTGTCTGTAAAAGTGGGTTCATAATGGCACCAACATCAAGTGTGAACCATGTAGAACAATGTACAGAGTTAGCACAGTGCCCCCATGTAGTAGGTGCTCACTAAATACTCTCTAGTATTGTTACTGAAAATGCAGCTGGGCTCTCCTTGTGGCTCAATGATTAGGAATCGCTTGCCACTGCCAGGGCCATGGGTTTGATCCCTGATCTGGAAAGATCCCACATGCGGCAGAGCAAGGAAGCCTGTGCGCCACAGCTACTGAGCCTGCGCTCTAGACCCCAGGCACTGAAATTGCTGAAGCCCGAGACCCCTGGAGTCAGTGCCTGGCAACCAGAGAAGCCCCCGCAACAAGAAGCCTGTGCCCCGTAACAAGAGAAAGCCCACGCAGCAACAAAGACCTAGTGTAGCCCCCCCCCCCAATTTTTTTAATAAATTAAAAAAAAGAGAGAGAGAAGCTAAATGCCTCTTTCTCCTTCAGCCAATTCCCAGCCTGCTGCCCATCCTGCCACAGATAAATGAAGTGACGGTAGGGCACAGGCAGAATTCAGAAGCCAATGCCGGGCTGTGGCAGGAACTCAGGGCCTGGGGCCACCAGCCCTGCCTCTGGGGCTCTCAGCTTTCTCTGTCCCAGCCCTGCTTTGAAGTCAGACTCCTTGGGAAATCAGCTGCCTCCTCAGCAGCCGGGGATGCAGAGACACGCTGCCGTGACTTGCTCAACGGAGTTTTTCCTGCGTGAGCCTCAGTAAACACGCCCTGAGGGTCTCCAAACTCAGTCTCGGCCCTGGCCTGAGCATCGGCAGGCAGAAGGGGCCGCAGAAGTGGGATGCTTTATACGTCTTCATCTCTCTCCTCTCCAGGAAAACAGGCAGCCTCTGCTGGGTCTCAGTTGTCCATTCCGGCTGAGCCTGAGATCATTCTAGAGACAGCCAGCCCGCCGGCCACGTAAGCCATCATGTGCTGAGGCAAGCGGTCTCTGGGAACCGACACATTCTAATTTAGGTGTTGGGTCCACTTAGAAAAACATTTTCTTTCCAAATTCAATTATGGCTTTTTAATCACCATTATTATGATGATGATCATTATTATTATTGTTCTCGTTGCAGTATTATATACAGTAATGCAATCGCCCAAGTTGAATTTATGACCGAATAAATGCACCGGCGAAGGAGAAGAATGACCCTGGTTTTCTCAGTATAATATTTTAGTTGAGTTTGCATTTGAAGGAGGATTTGTGGTGAGCAGAGGGATTAAATCCCATGAAATCATTATACAAATTTCCAAATGTCAAGTACTCTGATAGAGATTATGATTTTATCTTCTTATTTTGACAGGAAACCGTGTGTGGCCACCTCTGTTCTAGAACAAGCGAATCAGGGAGGCCAGGGGAGACCAAATAAAGATAGAGGAGCTTGCAAGTTTCCTGAGCGGCTGTCTTTTTTATTCTGCTCGCTTGTACGACAGACCGTAATAGACATTTTCCTTTGCACAAAATAATAAGAGCAGTGCTTATCGCCCGGTGCCTCCAGCCAGTGGCGAAAGGAAATTAGAAAAGTCCAATGAAGCTGAGAAGTAATTAATCATCATACAGTGGGGCCTGTCAAATCAGAAGGGTCCTTCCAGCTGATAATGCTCCCCAACTCAATTTAGACTGATAGAAATTAGAATTTTTTTTTCCTCTGGCAAAAACAAAAAGACCGGAGTTAGCACAAATGTGGCCAACTGCTGGCTTTCCTGACTGCCTGACCCATTTATAGCGATGTTTGCATTGAGTTTAACTCGTGCCAAAATTGAAGCAACATCGTTTCTTCCTCTAGGCAAAGGGAAATCATAACGATACTGTTTTAAGACTTTTCCCCTCTCTCCTCCCCTCCCTCCCTACCCTATAGACTTAGCTGTAGAAGAAAAATTAAAGTTTGGGTCTATCGATCAAGTTAGTGGATCTCCCCATAGAGCTGTGGGGGTTGGTTGGTGGGGGTGGGAAGCATTTACCAAGGTCTATAATGAGTCCGGACTCTTTGGAGATCAAGTGAAATAAAATGGGTTCAATAGGAGCCACTGAGGGCTTCTGGTGAAGGGGAGTGGGATAACAAGATGCTTTCAGAGATTCTTGAGCCCACCTGCACAGGGGAGGGGGGAGGGGGAAGGCAAGATTGTACTTACTCTAGAAAAGACATCTGCCTGTTGGAACAATCTGTGCCACTTATAGTGCAGTGCTCCCCACCCCCTGCCACTCCCACCAAGTCTCAGGTCCCCATGCTCTAAGGGGAAATTAATACTCCCATTGCTTCCTTCAGCTGCCCCCTGGAGATAGGGGCTTCAAGACTCTAGGGCAGGGATCTTGAACCCAAATGTCCACAGGGACCAGGAAGGAAAGAAAATGACTGAAGCCGGCAGAGAGTAGACACTAGAGCTTAGTGGGGACTGTGGCCAACTGGATCTTGTTTTGTCTTTCCCAAAGGGAGCATTCTCTGCTGGGTTCCAGGCAGTCACTGTTGAGGGGTGATTCACGCATTATGTTGCCAGATCTTCTGACTGGCCACAAGAAGTCCCGCATCTAGAGTTCAACATAAAATCTTCTAGCTTTTAAATACAGGTAACTAAATTTTTTAAAGTGTATGAGTATAGGGATTTCCTTGGTGGTCTGTTAGTTAAGAATCTGCCTGGCAATGCAGGGGACATGGGTTTGATCCCTGGTCAGGGAACTAAGATCCTACAGGCTGTGGAACAACTAAGTCAGCACACAACAACTGCTGAGCCTGCTCCACAACTAGAGAGTCTGTGCACCAGTGTGAAAGACCTTGCATGAAGCAGCAAAGATCCCGCCTGCCACAGCTAAGACCCAATGCAGCCGAATAAATATTAAAATAAACACATGACTAAAACGTGTCCATCGCCTACTATATGTGGCTTTGGATCATAGAGAGGGGCAGGTCCCATAAAATGCTGTATTTCAGAGAAGGCTGTGGGTCCTACAGTCCCACACACCAGGATTTCCATCCTAGCTTCACTGTTGTCAGTCATGTGTTCCAAATCAAGCGACTCCCCTTTTCCTAGTTTCAGTCATCAATGCCTACTTTGTTATTGTTTAGTTATTCAGTATCCAACTCTTTGGCAGCCCCATGGACTGTAGCCCACCAGGCTTCTCGGTCCATGGGGTTTCCCAGGCAAGAACACTGGAGTGGGTTGCCGTTTCCGCCTCCAGGGAATCTTCTCAACCCAGGGATTGAACCTGGGACTCCTGCATCTCCTGCACTGGCAGGCAGATTCTTTACCACTGAGCCATCTGGGAAGCCCACCTACCTTGTACACTGGCTAAAAATGCAGAGTACCACTGCAGTTTCTGGAACACTTCAGTATCCAGCAAAGGACAGCTAATTGGATCATCATACTGTACCACTCAAAGTGCATCCATTTCAATAAATCTGCCCCTGATGACCCCTGTCCCCTTTGCCTGTCCCAGATGCCCTGTCTTCTCAATGCTTATATATACCTCTTGCTATCTCTTTACATGGCACTTGTAGTCTGACACGTAGTGACTTCCTCCCACAGGAAAGGCCAAGCAGAAATTCACCAAGTTTTCAGAACCATAGCATTTCAGGCTGTACTCTTGTTGCTCAAAACAAACATTCTTAAAAACAAAGCAAGCCCTTTATTATATAGGAAATATAACTGTCACACCCTGCATTCATATGATTGCCCTATAGTTGCACCATCTTGCTCATCATTTGAGGTCTGTGGGTACAAATTAATTGAGAGGATAACTTGGTGACTGAGAGGGAGATAATCTCTTGTAAGTGGTGTTTACTTCTAGACCTTTGGAAAAGTTCTCAGGGGTCCCTGCTTTTTTCACTCCCATCACAACTGATGGCAGAGAAACCACCACATGGCTGACACCCACGATGGCAAACAACCACAGCCAAGTCTTCTCCGTTATACCTTCTGTTCTTGTTATCTCTAATTGTGACAATGCTGCATGATTCAGTCCTTCCGTCTCTTTTTTACAGATGAAAAAAGCAAGGCTCAGAGAAGGAAAATGACTCGCTGAACGCCACACAGTGTGAGTAAACCAGAACCAGGTTTTACTGCCTTCAAAACTCATCTGTTGGGACTTCTCTGGTGGTCCAGTGGCAAAGACTCCATGCTCCCAATGCAGTGGACCTGAGTTCAATCCCAGGTGGGGGGACTAGATTCCACAAGCTGCAACTAAGAGTCTACATGTCACAACTAAAGATCCCGCATGATGCAAAGAAGATCAAAGATCCTGTGTGTTGCAACTAAAACCTGGAACAGCCAAATAAATAAATAGAATATTAAAAAAAAAAAAACTCATCTGTTGTTCTGCATTGGCAAGAGTACCCTGGTTTCCCTTTCCTTTCTCTTGGCTTTCTTCTATGCTCCAGCTCATTCATTCATTCAATTCATTTTTTAAATTAAAATATATTTGACACATAATATTGTGTAAATGTACGGTGTACAGCAGGTTAATTTGATCCATTTATACATTGTTGTGTTATTGCCACTGTAGCTATAACTAGATTCTCTATCTGTGCTATAATTATCATTTTTTTAAGTGGTTGGAATAAATACGTTCTAGCTTCTTAGCAAGTTTGATGATTATAATGTAGTATTGTCACTAATATTCACTCTACTGTACTCGAGATCTCTAGGGTTGGTTTACTACTCACTGCAAGTTTGTATTCTTAAACCATGTCTGCCCTATGCTCCCACCCCTATGCCTTATCGACCACCATTTTTCTGTTTTTATGAGTTTGGCTTTTTTAGATTCCATACATGAGTGATATCATACAGTACTTCTGTTTGTCTGACTTACCTCACTTATCCTGATGCACTTAAGGTCCATTCATGTTGTCTCATTTGGCAAATTTCCTTCTTTCTCAAGGCTGAGTAATATTTCATTGTTTATGTACACAGCACATCTTCTTTATCAGTTCACCCCCAATGGCCACTTAGATTCTTTCCACATGTTGGAAAGAATAATTATTCCACATGAATAATGCTGCAATGAATATGGGAGTGCTGATAGCTGTTCCATATCCCACTTTCATATTCTCTGGGGATACACCCAGAAGTGGAATTGCTGGATCTTCACAACATTTTATAGCGTGCCTACTGTGTGTGTGTGTTGGGCTCCAAAATCACTACAGATGGTGACTGCAGCCATGAAATTAAAAGACGCTTACTCCTTGGAAGGAAAGTTATGACCAACCTAGATAGCATATTTAAAAGCAGAGACATTACTTTGCCAACAAAGGTCCGTCTAGTCAAGGCTATTGTTTTTCCAGTAGTCATGTATGGATGTGAGAGTTGGACGGCGAAGAAAGCTGAGCGCTGAAGAATTGATGCTTTTGAATTGTGGTGTTGGAGAAGACTCTTGAGAGTCCCTTGGATTGCAAGAAGATCCAATAAGTCCATCCTAAAGGAGATCAGTCCTGGGTGCTCATTGGAAGGACTGATGTTGAAGCTGAAATTCCAATACTCTGGCTACCTCATGTGAAGAGTTGATTCATTGGAAAAGACCCTGATGCTGGGAAGGATTGGAGGTAGAAGGAGAAGGGGATGACAGAGGATGAGATGGCTGGATGGTATCACCGACTCGATGGACATGAGTTTGGGTAGATTCCGGGAGTTGGTGATGGACAGGGAGGCCTGGTGTGCTGCGATTCATGGGGTTGCAAAGAGTCAGACATGACTGAGTGACTGAATTGAACTGAGCTCTGTGCCAGGCTTCTCCTTCAGTTCAGTCAGTTCAGTTGCCTAGCTGTGTTTGACTCTTTGCAACCCCATGGACACTAGGCTTCCCTGTCCATCACCAACTCCCGGAGCTTACTCAAACTCATGTCCATCAAGTTAGTGATGCCATCCAACAATCTCATCCTCTGTCATCCTCTTTTCCTCCTGCCTTCAATCTTTCCCAATATTAGGGTCTTTTCCAATGAGTCAGCTCTTCACATTAGGTGGCTAAAGTATCGGAGCTTCAGTTTCAAGCTTCAGGCCACTGGGCCTGCCTCAGGGCATTGTCACCCTCTGCTGGGTCTCTGCCTTGTCCGGATTCCAGCCAATCTTGAAGGGGCAAGAGATTATGCAGAAGGGGCACCTGATGTGTTAGAGCCCAGAACTGAAAGTAGCCCATGTGACTTGGCTCACATTTTATAGGAAAAAACTTAAGTGGCCCTGGTCAACTGCAAGGGAGTCTGGGTTATTATAGTTCATCCAAGCCAAAGAAAAAAATAGATTTTGTGGGCACAGGCAGTTTCTGCCACAAACCTTAATCAAAGTAAAGGAAGCTGCACAGATAGTGGTTCTCTTTCCTTAGAAAAATTTTTACTCTCTGTTACCCTCCTTATTTAACTTACATGCAGAGTACATCATGAGAAATGCTGGGCTGGATGAAGCACAAGCTGGAATCAAGACTGCTGTTAGAAATATCATTAACCTCAGATACACAGATGATACTACCCTTATGGAAGAAAACAAAGAAGAACTAAAGAGCCTCTTGGTGGAAGTGAAAGAGGAGAGTGAAAAAGTAGACGTAAACTCAACATTCAGAAAACTAAGGTCATGATATCTGGCCCCATCATTTGATGCAAATAGATGAGGAAACAATGGAAACAGGATAGACTTTATTTTGGGGGGCTCTAAAATCACTACAGATGGTGACTGCAGCCATGAAATTAAAAGATGCTTGCTCTTTGGAAGAAAACCTATGACTAAACTAGACAGCATATTAAAAAGCAGAGACATTACTCTGCCAACAAAGGTCAATCTAGTCAAAGCTATGGTTTTTTCAGTAGTCATGTATAGATGTGAGAGTTGGACTATAAAGAAAGCTGAGCACCAAAGAATTGGTGTTTTTGAACTGTAGTGTTGGAGAAGACTCTTGAGAGTCCTTTGGACTGCAAGGAGATCAAACCAGTCCATCCTAAAGTCCTGAATATTCATTGGAAGGACTGATGTTGAAGCTGAAACTCCAATATTTTGGCCACCTGATGTGAAGAACAGACTCATTTGAAAAGACCTTGATGCTGGGAAACATTGAAGGCAGGAGGAGAAGGGGACGACAGAGGATGAGATGGTTGGATGGCATCACTAACTCAATGGATATGAGTTTGAGCAAGCTCTGGGAGTTGGTGATGGACAGGGAGGCCTGGTGTGCAACAGTCCTTGGGTTCACAAAGAGTCGGACATGACTGAGCAACTGAACTGACTGAACTGAACCCTTGATCCCAAGATCTACTTGGTGTTCAGGAAACGCATTTGGAGGTTTCAGGTGTTTCAGTGCAGCTGTCATTTAAGAAATCTTTTTGATTCTAATATCTGAGCTGCAGATTACATCCCCAGAGATTTTCGTCTTAGTATAGGTTCTTTCAAAAAGCTAACTACCCAGGATTTCCCTGGTGGTCCAGTGGTTAAGAATTCTGGCTTCCACTTCGAGGGGCAATGGTTTGCTCCATGATCAGGGAATTAAGATCCTGCATTCCAAGCAATGCTGCCAAAAACAAACAAAAAACCTCAGCCAACTACCCTTGAGCATTTAGGAAGAAAAACAATGTTCAAAATTTCCATTTGTACACAACGCATTCCATTTGTACACAACGCACGAAAGATGCACCCTACTTCTCTCAGATTCAATTTGTCCCTTCTGGCACTGCAGAAAAGGCTCCACAGAGCCCTGAGAAGATATTTTGTGTTCTTTTCCCCTGCATCCTGGGTCAGCCACCTCTACTTGCTCCGCATCTCTGAGAAAGGGGTGCAGGGCTTTTCTCTAATCACCTGATGGCTTGGTAAGGGGAAGCAACAGTCCCTCCAATCTGCCCTGGACCTTTCAGAGAATCTGGAGGCCTCAGGGTGGACCCATAACAGAGAGAGGAGTCCTATTTCCTGCTAGCCCTACCATGTGGCCCAGGAGAGCTGGGTGGGTTCCAGCCTTCTCTCACAAGGGGCACAGAATGGCCAGGGGATGATTACATTCCCTCCTGGTGATAAGACCTGTATCACCGGAAGCTCTCAACAGGGCCAGATGGATCAGCCTAATCATAGCATCTCCACATGTTTGAGATACTGCCACCAGACAGATCCTCCATCCTTGAGTGCTAGGGGATGGAGAGGCATCAGTGTTGGCTTCTTGAGCTCAGGGCAACAGACCCACTGTCTTCCTTCATCTGTCCTGGACGAGATGAGGGGTCCTAGGTTCACCTGTGGGAAGACTGGTCTGTGAAGGGGCTCGCATCCTTGTTGTGGAGCTATGTGTCCAAAGTCTCTCTGTGGAAGACGTCTCTTTTTGAGACCAGAGATGATGCCATGAAAACCATCTCAAAGCTTCCTGCATATTAATTGAAAGTGAAAGTCGCTCAGTCGTGTCTGATGCTTTGCAATCCCATGGACTGTAGTCCACGGGGCTCCTCTGTCCATGGAATCCTCCAGGCAAGCACACTGGAGTGGGTTGCCATTCCCTTCTCCAGGGGATCTTCCCGACCCAGGGATCGAACCCAGGTCTCCCTCATTGCAGGCAGATTCTTTACTGTCTGAGAACTGACTGAAACTTAGTGTGTAACATGTACCAAGGCCCATTCTGGGTTTTAGTTCCTGAACAACCCCATGGGTAGGGGCTGTTATTGTTCCCCTTGTACTGATGAGAAAACTGAGGCACAGAGAAGTTATGTAAATTGCCTAAAATCATATAACAAGGACCCACTCAAACCAGAAGTCAAACCCAGGCTCTGAGTCTAGGCTCTTAGCCACCAGACTCTTACTATTTCTTGATATGTGAGCTTAAAGCCTACATCAAATCGATCTATTTGATTTTTTGTTGTTGCTGTTATCTGCAAGGAGCTGCAGGAAAAGGAAGGAAGGCAGGGAAGAAAAGGGGAAAGGAAGGGAGGACTGAGAAGGAGAGAGGAGGAGAGAGGGGATCCAGGGAGTGAGTGAGAGAGGAATAACCAGCTAGAGGGAGAACACAGCCTGCCTGAGAATGAACTGCCCTCCTACGACTGCTGAAATCTACATTTTCTCCTGGTTTATTTACAGATCGGGTGTTAGATCCTAATAAATGGGAGGATTTTTAAAAGGTCCTCAGGATAGCAGAGCCAAGCTAAGCAAACGGCTCCGGCTCGTGTACACAGCGAGGTGAGATAAAAGGCCCCCGCCGCCCGGGACCACTCCAGCCCCTTATCAGCCACTGGCCCTCTGTGGGGTTTAGAAAGCCCAAGTGGGAGGTACTGGCGGAGAGTTCAAAGTCATTTTTCGAGCAGATATCGCAATCAAAAGTTTGTCTATCTGCTGAAATATTTAGGAGAACAAGATATCGCTTTGACCCGCCTACACCTGGGACATTTCTGAATGCTGTTAAGATGTGTTTTAAGCTTGTTTGTAGTCTTAATCTCTAATGGGCTTCTGCGTTTTTCAAAGGGTAGAATTTGGCACAACAAAACCAAACTAAAAAAAAAAAAAAAAGAATTTTCTCCATCAAGAGAGGTGTGTTTGGTAACCTTAGTCGTTCCCATGGCTTCTGGAAATCAAAAGAGAAAAAGGTGTATGACCAGATCTTAACCTCACAGTGGTAGCAGAGGTATGCAGCCACCTTTCTTAACCCAAAATGTTACTTTATAGAGCTGAAGCCACCACCTGCCTTCCCAGACATTGGTCCTTAAAAGAGATGGAGAACCTAGACGTGGTGCTTCAAGTTCATGGTGAACTTGGTTTTGTCCTGGGACCCTTGTTGTTTGGAGGCCAAAGAGGACTAGCTTGAAGAATGCATGGATGACGCTGCAGAAGAAAATGAATCTAGTAATTTAAAGAACAGGGCTTCCCAGGTGGCACTAGTGGTAAAGAACCCATCTGCTCTTGCAGGACATGCAGGAGATGTGGGTTTGATCCCTGGGTCGGTAAGATCCCCTGGAGGAGGGCATGGCTACCCGCTCCAGTAGTCTTGCCTGGAGAATCCCATGGACAGAGGAGCCTGGTGGGCTACAGTCCATAGGGTCTCAAAGAGTCGAGCACAACTGAAGTGCCTGAGCACAAATTTAAAGAAGGGAGAGAGTTTGGGGGCACAGAAACCATTAGTCCATGGTCTCCAGGGTTGCTTTTTAGGGTGCAGGCTGGTGGTGGGGAAGGGGAGCTCCAAAAGTCTGACTCAGTTGATTCTGTGGCGACCCTTGCCTCCTGTTCTCTCCCCAAGCCATGAGCCAGAAAAAGAGAACCCAGTCCTTGACCTTCACATTCCCATGTTGAGTCTTGACTCAGAGTAGGTGTAAAAGTCATTAGGAAAGTTGGCAAGCGTCATTCAAGACAGTAGCCCATCACTGGCCACGGCCTCTCCGTGTGATAGTGATACCAGCAAGTCAGTTACGGATCACAGGCTACTGCCACCACCATCATCTCCACTGCTTATGTGTCTCTGGATTTATCCTGTTACAGCTGGTATGTGTGCAGGTCCTGGCACTCATCTATAAAATGGGGTTAACCACTGTTTATACTACCTCATAGGATTGCTCTGTAAGGTTATCATAGCAACAGTGTTTCATTAACAGAATATTTATTATGTGCCAGGCACTGTATTACTATTTACCATTTCACTTCAATTTTGTTAGTAAGCAAATAGTTGCAGATGAAAACTGCTACATGATACCATTACATTCCCATCCGTTGGCCACAATTTAAAATATCTGGCAACAGCAAGCATTGACAAGAGTGTAAAATCAAACAACCGTGTCGGGAAAGAGTTTGGCAATATTTACTAAAATTGAGCAGTGTATATCCTGTGAGTCAGCCCTTCCCTCTCAGTGACGAAGCTGGAGAAATTCTTACACAGGCATCCTTAGGAGACATTTGTAAGAATTTTCATAAAACATGGCTCTCTATAGTAAGAAAGTTGACAATCATGTAAATGTTCATGATAGAACATCCAAAGACAATGTAAACAATGGCCTAGCACTGCACATATCAACATGGGTGAAGAAAGCATGTCTCAGAACTGTATGAAAAATTCTGCGGAGACGAACATACATAAGCAGTTAAAGTATAAAGAAGGCTTCCCTCGTAGTTCAGTCTGTAAAGAATCTGCCTGCAGTGCAGGAGATCTGGGTTCAATCTCTGGGTCAGGAAGATCCCCTGGAGAAGGAAATGGCAACCCACTCTTGTATTCTTGCCTGGAAAATCCCATGGACAGAAGAATCTGGCAGGCTACAGTCCATGGGGTCTCAAGAGTCAGACACGACTTAGTGACTAAATCATCACCAAAATATAAAGAAATACTCTGAAATGCATACCCTCAATTCAGAGTGACCTTTCTCTCTAAAGAGTGGTGGGAAGGATGTGATAAAGAGAGAGACACGAGGGCCTTCTACTCTATTTGTGATATTTTATTTCTTAAGCTGGGTGGTGGGTACATGAATGTTTGTTATACTTTTTAAAAGAATACTTTCTGGGTGTCAAGAATTCATTGATAAAAATAAATTGACTTTCTTAAAATAAGTGAATCAAGTCTCATGGAAGGCAGACCTGCTGGAAAAGAATTCACATGAACTACCATGGCAGCCTGCCCTGGTCAGCACAGACCCCTGGTCCCCCTCCAGGTCAGGCAGATGGGACAGGAAAGCCAGCTCCAAATCCAGCCATGGACCCCAGCAGAAGTACCCTGTTCACAGTCCTATGCTCTGGCGTGAATTCTAGACAGAGGAAGGGTCAAGAAGATGGGACTAGAGCAGACGGGGAGCACGAAGCCCTTGGAGCAACAGAGGTCCTGCCACGAAATGGGGAGAAATGACGAATCGATACATTTAATGAAAAGTCACCTCTGGAGGAGTAATAAAAATATGGTCATGTAGGCAGGTATGTTCGGTGGCTTTTTTTTTTTTTTTTTATCTCCACTCTGGAGCTCATGCTCTGGTACAATTCTTTTGTTAGCTCAGGTAATATTTTTGAAAAACAGCATTACAAAAGGTTAAATGTAGAACAGATGTAAGTTATAAAATACAAGCTGATCAAAGCTGAGATTTTGAGACAGATATGTTAGCAAATGATGATAAATCCGTCCCAGTAGGACTGTAAGAAGCAGACAAATGTAACTGTGGAAGAGTGAAAGTCAAGGGTTGAAAATGGGGGAAGGGGAAAAAGAGTGAAAACAAATGTTGGAGTTAATTCCGGTGAACTCACTCAGAACATCAGTGAATCTATGCCAAGATGGGACAGAGAGGTAAGGGACACAATATACGCCATTTTCTTTAAAAGAATAATCAAATTTCTGGGTTTTGAATAATCCAATTATAGATTCAGATCCCAGAGTCTCAGGATCGCTCCTTAGGTCCCTTTCTGACTCTGGATTTCAACTTCTTCAAGTAACAGACGCTGGATTCTGGTTTAAGGCATCTAAACTTCTCATTAAAAAGCCAGATAATTTATAGTCACATCATTAAACCGCTTCCTCAGTCTACCATGATAAACTTATCATTTGGGGCAGGGAAGGGGGGAGATTTCAACAAAGCATTACGGACTCCTTTCTGGGAAGGCAGCAGAGAAACAAAATTAAATAAATCAGCCTCTCTGTGTCAATAAATGAAGCCCATGAGAAGTAAACTATTTACTGAGGCTTAAGTGAAACAGAAAACATTTAAAGATCAAGAAAAAAAGGAGGTAATTGTTCAGGCTGTCAGCAGGGGACCGCTGTGATAATTTGATCTGAACTCTGCTAACAAATGACTGAGCCGTTCTTCCAACTTTAGTATCTGTTTATGCTCCTACAAATTGAAACCCCACCGCTCAGCTGCACAGAACAGTACCCAGTACAATAGCACATCAGCTCGCCGATTAGTTCAAGGTGGGGATGGATTAGCTGTCCATCCCAGGCCTCTGAGCCCTCCAGAATATTTTGTCTTTCCCTGCTGGGGTAAAAGGGTGCAGACATATGTAACTAATAAAGAAACAGGCTTCTATGGACTGGAGGTTGAATGAAAGGAATGCAGAACAAAACTATAAAATAATAATAGACAAAGGGGCAGTGAGGACTCAGGGAACTCAATACCTCCTCTGCTTACCCAGCCGGGGCTGTCGCACCCTCAGCCCCACCAGTTTTTAAAAGGAAAGGGGGTCTGTTGTGTATGTGATCTCCTAGCCTGGGGTTCCTGGCCAGGCAAGCCAACATCAGGACTGACATGAGATCAAAAGCCTGATAAATGAGAGGAAAGGGAATGTTTGACCCACTAAACCATATTCTACAAGAATCCCAGGCTTTTAAAGTAATAAGCAAGGCCATAAATTACAAGGTCTTGGATCTATTCTGATGTATTCTGATGCACATGAATGTTATTCGAATATAATATTTTTAGAGAGATTCATGAGCCCTTGAATGCTTAAGACTCTAGTTCCCTATTAGAATTCTGTGTCTAGAGTTCACACTGGGAAAAAAGCAACTTATCTTCCTGTGGTTCCGGAAGCTAAAAGGGGTAATTAGGTGAAAAATATGCTTTAAATAAATGGGAGCAAATTCAAAATGACACCAGACATCCATACTCTGCTTCCTTAGATCAATAATGAGTCACATTTAGAAAGGAAACTTTAGGGTGGAATGGAAAAGAAAAGACAAATAAAGGAATAAAGCAGCATGGTGTAGGGTTAAACATGTGGGATCTGGCACTGAGGCCTTTTCTCCACAGTTATAGGCTGTGTGACCTTGGTCAAGTCACTCGGCTTCTTCAAGTCTTGGTGAAAGTGTTAGTCACTCAGCCATGTTCGACTCTTTGCCACCCCATGGACTGTCGCCCTCCAGGTTCCTCTGTCCATGGAATTCTCCAGATAAGAATACTGGAATGGATGCCATTCCCCTCTCCAAAGGATCTTCTGACCCAGGGATTGAACCAGAGTCTCCCGCATTGCAGACAGATTCTTCACCTCTGAGCCACCAGTGTGTATGAATAATACTAGTAATAATACCCTCTATCCCAAGAGAGCTATTAAGAACACTAGAAGAGGAAGTATATAGGGCAATGAGTCCCCAACCTCTGGGATCTAATGCTTGGATCATCTGAGGTGGAAGTGATGCAATAAAAGTAGAAATAAAGTACATAGTAAATGTAATTAATGCACTTGAATTATCCTGAAATCATCCCCCATCCCTCACTGTCTTCCACAAAACCAATCCCTGATTTCAAAAATGTTGGCAACCTCTTATACAGGGGACACAGTGACTGGACTCATGGTTAGCTCATCAGTAAATTTTTGTTGATGTGGTTATTATAATTATCAGTGAAAGACCATATGGGGTATACAGATGAAAGGATGGAAAGAGTTTTGGTTAATCTACCAAAAAAAAAAAAAAGTTCTGCCAAGAAATTCGAAAGCTTGTGGAAACAATAACTAGATACAAAGGAAGCTAATGCAAAAGTTTCCTACGTGTTGGAGTGCTTCATTTATTCTTTTGTAGTTGCGCCGTTTTTCCAAATTCTCAAACCGTGTGCCCCAACCTCCTCTGAGACAATGTTGGCAAACCTTCCAGCAGAGGGCACTGGACCCATGGAGAGTTGGGGGAACCATTTTTAAAATGGCTGCCTTAACTGCCTCCCCCCCCCCCCCAAAAAAAAAAACACGCCTGCTAGCCACGAAGACAAAAACATAACATGTATTTCCATCCAGGCAAAATCGCCTTCAGACCAAAAGCATCTCCTGATGGCTGATGTTTTGCCTGCTAGGACGTTGCCAGATAAAACAATTGCTTACCAGAATCTAAATAACTCCAAAAGCCATGTGATGAAGCAGGCAAAGGCAGAATGAAAAGGATACTTAAGCTTAAGCTTTTCATCCTTTTTAGCTAGCCTAGTGGTTCTCAACCAAAATGGGGATTTTTGCTCCCGAGGGGATATTTGACAATGTCTGGAGATACTTTTGAGTGTCATTCTGGAGGGTGGGAGAGGTTGCTACTGGCATCTAGTAGGTAGAGGCCAGGGATGCTGGTAAACATTCTACAGGATGTATAGGACAGCCCCACACAGCAAGGAATTGTTGGCCCAAAATGTCTATAGTGATGAAGCTGGGAGAATAATCTAGACTCAAAAGTGTGACTCTGGTTTTCCACGTGGCTCAGCTTGGCCGAGGTACACATTAATGTTGGAGATGCAATATTACTGAGCCTGAATCTCAGCAAATTAAAACCAAAAAATAATAATGAAGAAAAGCTGCTCTTGGCTGACTAAGCTTCAGTGAGGGAGGAGAGAAAACAGGTGTTGAGAGCACAACTTTGATTTTTCAGTCCTAAACTCCAGAGAAACCAAAATGATCAGAACATGGTCCAGCTCTTTTGTGTTTTCCCAAAGTGGAGAAATTTATGGCCACAGGCTGAATACTTAGAGATGTACTCAGAATCCCTGAGGGATGCTGAATGCACTGGAACTTAACCAGAAGTTAGATGGATAGATTGGGTGGGAGGGGAGCCCACAGTGGAGTCAGTGAGGATCTGAGTTTAAATCCTGGCTCTATCTCTTAATAACTGTATCACTCTGGGCAGGTTAGTTCATCTCTCTGAGTCTCAGTTTCCTATCTTTAAATCAAGGTTAACTCCATCTTCCTTGCAAGGTGATGGGGAGGATTAAGTTTAATAATGTAGCTAAAGTGTGATATTCTTAAATTAAAGAATGAAATCCATTTTCAAACTGCCCAGTAGATGTTACATTAATTTCTTTCTTTCTTTTCTTTTAGTTTCAGTTGCATGCGGGATTTTAAGTTGTAGCATGTGAACTCTTAGCTGTGGCATGTGGGATCTAGTTCCCTGACCAGGGATTGAACCCAGGCACCTTCACTGGGAGCTTGGAGTTTTAGCCTCTGGACTACAGGGAAGTCCTGATGTTGCATTAATTTCTAACGTTAACCAGCATTTATTGAGCACTCCCTAAGTACCATGATTTGCATTCTATTATTTTAGAATAATTATTCTTTAGCATTCTATTATTATCATCCCCATTTTACAGATGGGGAAACTGAGTGGTAGAGGCAGGGTTTGAACCCTGGTGGTCCAATGCCAGAGCCCACACTCCTTTACTCCTTATACTACTTTTAAAGAAGTCAGTGGTAGAAGGAACTTTAGAGATCACTTAGGCAATCCTCCTAATTTCTCAGATGGACAGTTGAGTCCCACAGGGACTAAGTATTTTGCTTGTGATAGAGCTGGTATGAAAACTGGGGAGGGGGTGAGGGGCAGTTTGGGTCTTGACTCCCATTTCTTTCAACAAAGAACAACTCCATTTTTTTTTTTCTTTTCAAAATCAGATACCATTTTCCCAGCAAAGGGTAAACACAGGACAAATCACTTAGCGTGTGTATCTTAATAACCCGACTTGACTGAGATGAATGAATTCGCATTCAGTCATCATATAAGCCTATTAAATATTCTGGGAGGCTGCAGTATACATTTTAATGGATGTTGAAACACTGAGCGTGTGTGTTTATGGCTCTTTTAATCTTGCCAGTTTTACTAATATGATTAGTTCGGGAACCATTTCACATTGAGACGCAGACGTAAAAATAAAAACACGGAAGTTTCTAGAACATTCTGTGCCTTGACTTTTTTTTTTTTTAGAATGGAATATTTGGTTCTCACTCATGAGCTCAGTTAGGAAAGAAAAACACAAATGGCTGAAATCACGACATTAGCCCCTTTGAGGGACTCATAGGTAGAGACCTATCTTTGTTCACTGAAATAACTTCTTGGTTATAATTGTGCTACTTCCCAGTTGGGGGATCCAAGATTTCATAGGCTGATAGCTCTAGCTATACCCAAGTCTCAGGCACGAGGATCCATGAAGCATGACGTGAGGTACTCCCAACCCTGCCTCTGATATTTATCGGAAGGTCCATAGTGAACAGCAGCCAAAAGAGAATCAGCATCTGGGAAAATGATTGCAAATGGCCAAGTGCCACAGTGAGAGTTGTTTGTTCTGGGAATGGAAGGAGGAAATTGTCAGAGGAAGTGAAATAGGAAATGAAGAGATCAAAGGGAGGAGGAAATGAGATTGAATTGAGCCCTTTTTGGACTCAACTTTGCACTCTTAACCCATGTGAGGCAAAAAGATTAGCCTTTAAGCAGCTGGGATTGGGAGAAACACTTTCCAACGGGTGCATCCTGGTGATGGCGGCTCCCACATCCCACCCCACACATGCACTGTGGTTGGGGATCTGAGGGAAGCCAGGCCCGCTTCCCAAAGAAACTCCAGTGGTGAGTGTCCAAAGTGACTCCTCAAATGCCGATTTAATCCATAACACCCTTAAACCATGGGATAGGATGAGTTTGTATAACCCAAGCCCAGACTCTCTCCCCCAAAAGAAGTGAGACCTCACCTAAAACCAGCAACTTCCCTTGTACCCAGGGTAGAAAATGGGGTTTCCACAAGTCAGAGTTAACAGCAGGGATGGGAGCCCACAGGATAATGGGTTATGAGCCACAATCACAGTGATGATCCTTTGTCATGGCTTGAATCTCTTGTCATTACAAACCTTTGTAAGGATCCAGGTGCATCTGTCTGCTTCTCATCTCAGGAAGAAGCAGCTTTGTAACATATTCAACAAAGACTTAAAAAAATTGTCCATGTTAAAAAAAATCTAAGAAAATAAAAAATAACAATAAAAATATGCTATTATTAAGGTTGTGCCTAGTGTTATACCCTGGAATCTGCTCTTTTCTTATTAAAATGAAAGCTTGGAAAAGTTAGCAAAGTATTAAAGACATATTAGCAACCATACTGGAGTTTCTCTTGTTGATATGGAAAGATTGAGAAGAGATTGAAATGAGTTAATTTTCTCATTAATTCATTAATTAGTGCTGTAGCCATGTACCGCCCAAAGTCACTTGAACTTTGGGAAATTCTAAACTAATTAAATGGACATGAGTTAGAACAAATCCCTGGAGACAGTAAAGGACAGGGAGGCCTGATGTGTTTCAGTTCATAGGGTCTCAAAGAGTCAGACACTACTTGGTGACTGAACAATAAAACTAATCGATAATCAATATTTGTACTCTTTTATTTCATTTCCTTGTGCCCTATGCTCACCTTTTCTTCCTCCAGCTAGACTGTAACTCTCTTTAAGGCAGAGGCCAGACTTGTACTTCTTAATTGTTCTACCTAAGAATCCACGCTTCTTAGGTAGGGCCTTTAATAAGTACTCCATAAATATTTGTTGGCCCAATCAAATCTAGTTGAATCTTAGGCTTGAAACTCTTGGCAGGCAGGGCTGATATTTCTCTAAAGTCATTTGAAGGACTCCCACCATGTTCCTAAGAATCCCTAGATGATAGTAAATCAGATTCTCAGAAGTCATTGTCTTCTCTCTAAGACGAGATGCTTGTAGGTCACCTCTTCCATAGTTTCTGCTCAGTTCCCCACGTGGGCAGACTGTATTCTCCATGTGCACTGTCCTTTAGGAACCTCAGTGAGACAGATCAGCTCTGCAGTACTGAGCTCACAATACATGATCAGATGATCCAATTTTCTTTTTCCCCTGTGATGAAATTGATCCATAATATGGCTCTCATACCTATGATGACAAAAACTGAAATTTTGAATTAGATCTAGAGGTCAATTTTCCATGAGTATTTCATGGTGACATCAAGTTTCAGAGGAGATGCACGAAGACTCATGAGTAATTTTGTCTCATTAACAGCCTGGAGAGGTCCCAAGCCTCTCTTCACTGTCTGGGCTGGTTGGTTCAGTGGCTGGGTTGGTGGTGGGAGAGGGGAGAAAATCTGGTCATGAAAATTATACTTGAGAACACAAATCCTTATTGTGAAGTAAGAGGACAAATGGTTGATTTGTCACAAGGATAGGTTTCTAGCCTTCTTGGTCTAGGAGTCTAATTTTCTTTTTTCTTGGTTGTTGTTATTATTTGCTAAACTAGGCTGATATTTAACATTTAAGGATAATGCCATATATAGCTATAGTTAAGGCCTGAGTAGAATCTCAATGAAGCCCCCAACAAAAATGATTTGTTAGCAGGCACTTGAGATCACCAGCGACAATTCATTTCTGTAGAGTAATGTAAACTAATTATCTACAATGCTGAAGCAAGGACTGTGCTTGCATGATAAATTGAAAAATATTGCATTATAAGAAGAAATATTAATTCACATAACATAACATTAAAATTGATGACAAACTTTTCCCTTTTTTAATTGTTTAATTTTTTAATTACTATTGTCTTACAGCGGCTGACATCACATACCTCCAGAGGCACACAAATGTATTTGCCTGAAAGCACATTCTTTGCAAGAAGAAAACAGGCTGATTCAGAAAACAAGCATCTTAATTCTTTCTTTCGTTTCACAGAAATTTCTTTTCTCTCCTGGGAAATAAATTTTAATATGGCGGGGGAGAGGAATTTTTTTTCCTTAGCATATTAGTATATTTTTAATCAGAGAGAGTCCTAAACTCTTAATAAAATTGAAGGCAGCATCACCACCAAGATAAACACAAAATTAGAAGAATTAACATTTGGACTGAAGGGTTGCACTTTCTACTTTCTCTAGATCACAAATTGTTATTTGCCACCATTTTCTGTCCCTGAGTGCTTAAGATAAAACTGACAACTTGATGGAGAGATTCCTATCACTTAGTTCTCTCCACAGGTCTAGCAGGAAAACGCCTAATTGAATTATTTATTTCTTTGCTGTTCCAAATGAAATTAACATTCTAGGTCCAGAATGAGTGGATCTTGACAAGAATGTCAATCAAGGAAGTGGCTCTCAGGTCATTACACTTAGATTGGATGGGGGAGGGGAGGGGGGGCAGTGGAGGTGTTGGGGGGATGGGCTTTGCAGGGCACCATGTTGTCAGTTCAAGGCCTGGTTCTTTATTCAAACTACCTTCTGTGGCATCTTAGATTCTTTGAGATTTGGGCATTAAGACCCACAGCCCCAGATGAGTGGACATGTATGGCCTGGTCCCTTTCCTCCCAGCCACAGCTTAATGGACCAGAGATTCCAACCCAAAGATAATACATCTCTGGACAGTCCAATGACATAGTCTGGTGCCAAGAACTCTGCTGAATCCAGGTGGTCAGAGTTCTCTCCTGGGACTCTGGGCTGAGAGCCTGAGTTAGTTAGGGTTGTGCAGCCTGGTGGCCATCAGGAAAGTCAAGGAATAGAGAGACACAGAAATAGATAAGGCAAGAAAAAGCAGAGATGAGAAACTACATAGTCGATGGGGGAGGGCTTGAATATTTGGTTCCTGAAAGTCAGTAAGTTCCCTGAAACCTGGCTGTTTGGAGTCCAGGAGCCTTTAGTACCCTTACAATCAGTTCAGTCCAGTTGCTCAGTCATGTCTGACCCTTTGTGGTCACAGGGACTGCAGCACACAGGCTTCCCTGTCCATCACCGACCCCCAGAGCTTGCTCAAACTCATGTCCATCGAGTCGGCGATGCCATCTCACCCTCTGCCGTCCCCTTCTCCTCCTAACTTCAATCTTTCCCAGCATCAGGGTCTTCTCTAATAACACCATATTTTTATTGGCACTCGCTTGAGTGGCTTGCTGTGCCTTTCTTTCAAAATCATCCCAACTAGTCATCCTTGGAAGAAGCCCATTGGCTGTTTCTCAACAGTCATCTTCTTTCATCTCTGGATCTTTGCACACACAGTTCTATCTGACTTGCTTTGCTGAATCAATCGCCTGTGGCTTACCCAGGAATGCCCTACTTCCAGCAGCTTCTCCGACCCACCATGAGTTAGACACCATGGTCCCTCTGCTGCGACCTTTGCCATACTGTGCAGTGACCATCTTCTGTATCTGACTGTGAACTCTACAGAGGCAAGGCCATATCATCCATCTCTTAACTTTAAGACCTGGGACACTGAAAAGGCTCTCTACCTTTTCACTTCAAGATTGAAAGCCAAAAAAATCAACTCATAATCTTGCATGTTCATTCTTTGGCTTGGCATTTAAAACTCTTTATAATCCAACCCCAACCATATTTTCTGGTCTATTTCTCACTGTGGAGGCCATATTATAGTCAATAAAACAAACACAGTAAGAGGCTGCTTACAACATGTAAAACACATGGCTGCCAAGCTGGATGTTTGCTGGTTTTGAATCCTATTTAGTAATTCCTCATGTTAAGCCTTTACTTGTAGAATTATCTCTATCATAAAGGTTTCCTCTCATCCATCTCCAATTCTCAACATCCTACTTTCCCTCTGAATCCAGCTCAGAAATGAATCCCTTCCCCAGGTGATCACTGGTCCAATGTACCTTCTATCTCTAGCAGGAAGGGAAAGTGTCTTCTGGGGATCCCCTCTGTACCCTAGGCCTACCAAAGGCAGTTAGAAGAGTCTGACCTGGATATTGTCTCATGCTCCTCGTTATAATCAAAATCTCCCCAAGGGCCAGCACTGTGCCTTACCCTGGGCAAACCTCATCCAACGCGCGCGCGCACACGCACACACACACACACATTAAATGAAGAATTTTTACCACTTAAGCATGCTTGTGCTAGGAGAACCTTAAATTTTCAGGGTAGTTTATTCATCTTATCAGAAAGAAGCAAATGAAAATAAAATAGCACATGGTAGATTAAGGACAAATCCTCTAAAATTAGTATCTGAAATGTTCAGCCTAATACCTAGTCTTAATCCACAGGCTAGAAGGGCAAGTTCACATCTTCTGAACAATGACTCTCAGCTCATTCAGGTTTTCAGTCTCCAGCTATGTTCACTACTCTCTTCTCTAGGTGAACTAAGTAGACTGGTCCATCTTAGAAACTATTTCAACAGATACTGGAACAAAAAGGGAGTCCTGATTCCCTTGATTAACCAGGGTCTCAGTTACTGGAGTATCGCACCTTCTGATCTATTAAGGTTTTACTGCAGTGAAGATAAGGAGGAAAGGTCCTTCCTTATTCCACTTTTTTGTGCCTCAGCGTTAGTATTGTTACTTATGCTCCAAAGAAAGAAGGAGTTTGCATTATTATCTGCAAAACAAAATAAAACAATTACAATAACATTGCTATAAAACACTTATTGAACACTTACAATGTGCAAGATATTGCTCAGAGAACTTAATCTGCATTAACCAACCTAATCTTTAGAGCGTCCCTAAGAAGTAGGAACTGTCATGTTCCCATTTTGTGGATGAGTAAAATGAGGCACAGAGATTAAGTGACACCCTCACTATCAGATGGTTGGTATGTGATGGAGCTGGGACTTGAACCCCAGCCAGATGGATCCCTGAGCTGCTCTTCTTAACTGCTGTGCTCTTCTTTACAAAGCTGTGGGTGAGCAGGGCTGCTTGCTACAGGGGCTTCAAGTTAAACATTCTTCTGCCAATAACTTATCGCTCGACTCTGTTCTCTAGCAATATAAGAATTTCAGAGCTGAATTTTGCTCATCTTATCCGTCTACTCATGATATAAATAATGAGCAGGCCAAGGATATTTGACTCTTGGAAAATACAGGGTGGACTCTCACAAGTCAATTCCCTTTCCCTTAATTGCCATCTTCCTTTTCTAACACCCCAGCAGCATCTCCCAAATTCACTTATTTCAGCACCACTGCTCTGGCCTTTCTCCATTTGCCAGCCCCTACTTCTTCCTTCAGGGCTTCACCCATGGCTCCCGGGTCAAGAATCTGCCTGCAATGCAGGAGACGTGGGTTTGATCCCTGGCTTAGGAAGATCCCCTGGAGGCAGGCATGGCAACCCACTCTAGTATTCTTGCCTGGGAAATCCCATGGGCAGAGATGCCTGGTGGGCTACAGTTCATGGGATTACAAAGAGTTGGGCACAACTGAAGCGATTGAGTACCAACTTGTTTATCCACCCTGCTCTTTGCCCTGAGAGGCTGACCAATGAGAACCGCATCTCCCAGACTCCCCCTTGACCTTGGCTTCTGGTTGAGTTGGGCTGATATAAGGCACCAGCAGTATGCTGGAAGATGGAAGCAGAGAGGTCAGGGTGTTTATTTCTCTGCTTCCCAATGAGGTGGGCTTCCCTTGTGGCTCAGCTGGTAAAGAATCTGTCTGCAGTGCAGGTGACATGAATTCCATCCCTGGGTTGGGCCCATCCCCTGGAGAAGGGAAAGGCTACCCACTCCAATATTCTGGCCTGGAGAATTCCATGAACTGAATAGTCCATAGGGTTGCGAAGAGTCTGACATGGCTGAGCGACTTTCACTTTCACTTTCCCAATGAGGCAGCTGTCTCCCACCTCCTAAGTCCCAGGTCTCATGTGGCTCTGGGGAAACCCCACCCTTCCCTTACACTCAGCCTTCAGAAGCTAATGGCTCCCACAGTTGCTAGTCCTGATTGTTCACCCTCTCTTTGGTCCCCTTCACCCTGTTCACAACTCTGTAACTAGTCATTTCACTAATCCCTTTCCGGTTAATTCTTTGACCATGCAATTCATGTTCTTAGCACAATCTCCTTGATTTCGCCTATCCAAGTCCTTGCCTTACCCAAGGTCTACTTATTTATATTTATCTAATATATTTTTAAATCAATTACACTATTTTATGTTTCAATTATTCTAAAGTAGACAATCCCTGTCATAAATGGAAAAACATGTCCATTTATCCTAAATCAAATACAACCATTAAAACAACAACAAAAAAAGTAGGGTGGGGACTTCCCTGGTGGTCCAGTAAAGAATCTGCCTTGCAATGGTCGGAGAACTAAGATTTCACATGAAAAAAGTGAAAAAGGAGTGAAAATGTTAGTTGCTCAGTCATGTCCAACTCTTTGCAACCTCATGGACTGTAGTCAGCCAGACTCCTCTGTCCATGGAATTCTCTAGGCAACAATACTAGAGATCCCACAAGCAGCAGAGCAGCTAAGCCTGTGCTCCCTAACTATGGAATCTGTGCAATGCAGCAAAAGATTCCATGCAAAAAAGGGAGGTTTCTTATGCCACAGCTAACACCCTATGCAGCCATATTCATTAATTCATTTTTTAAAAAAAGCAGGGCAAGCCTCCATGGCTTTGAGCCCAAGTCCTCCCCAAACTTTGGTTAAAATGGAAGTAAACAAGAATTTAAAAGGTGTTAAAGACATCCTACCAGTAACTTGAGATGTCCTGGCTTTTACACCCAGAAGGATCATAAGAGCATTGTTAAAGGAATAATATTCTCATAGGGAGAATCTATGTTACCTGATACTCCACCTCAAAGGCAGTTTGTGTCCCACCTGTTGGATAATCCTGCCCACCAGCCACCAATAGCAAGGAGCCGTGGACACAGCTCATAACCTCAAGTTATGCCTTTGAGATGAAATGGGAAGATACTAGATGCTGCTAGAAGATACTAGAAGCTGATACTAGCATAAGGAAACATAACATACATTCACATGACTGCATGAATGAACGAGCCCTCTCCCCATGCTGACAGCAGACACAGGCTTCCAAGAGCCACTGGTCTTTCTCTGCTCATACTCTTCACAGCACAAACTGAACCGATAGGAGCGTGTAGGGAGGCCGAGCGTCAACATCAACGTGTGTGTGTGAGTTCCTGTGAGGCTGGAGTGGTGTGAGGAAGTTAAACTTCACCAAGGCAGATGGGTTAAGGTACACACAGAAGGATGCTTCTTATTGGCTGGTGTGAATGATACAAACAACATCAATACATTTCCTCCTCACAGTCTGATAGCCACGAACTGTTAATTCCACGACCTCACCAGGACAGCATTTATCAGACAGACTCACTCCTCATCTGTGTTCCAGCTGGGTTGAAAACATTTGTTTCAAGCAAGTCCAAGGGCTTTCTTTTGTTACATACACCTTACCCTGTTGCTCCTGCTATGTTTTATTAGGCAAATATAAAATTAACAACACAGCAATAATTATTTCCTAAACTGGGTTCCAACACAAATTTCCAATTTGAGGTCAGATGTATTGCCTAATAAAATTTTTACAGCTGCAGTCAAATTGTGGTAGTTAATTCCTGGAAAATACAATTCTTAATTCGCCAGAATTAGTTTTAAGTCTTGATTCATCCTCTAAAGACGAATGTGTATTACTGCCATTTATACAAAATGTTCAAGCAGTAATATCCAATATAATAGCTTGCATAATTTCAGCTAATTCTGTTAGAGGTATTTGACCTACTTATACTTTCACTGAACCATACATCATGGCTTTAAGATCATTGGGTCTGATCTTTCTAAATTGCCCTTTCCCAAACTGCATAAGTATTGCTTAATATTATGCAGCTAAACATGGAATTATGTCAAACAAGAAAGAATAATTAGAATATCCCTGAAGAAGAATTCTATTTATACTCCTACAGCTACCAGTCATTTGTTACTTTCAGACCTATGCCTTAATCATAGACTCTGAGCCTCTGTCCTGAGCGGCAAAATTCACACACAAGTACCTGCAGAATTCAAAACATTTCATCTGTTCAGACTCCCTCAAACCTTAAAAATGTAATTTAAAAATTCAAATAATAAATTAAGGAAAAATAGCAATAGCAAACACAATGCCTATCATGTGCTAGGCTCTGTTCAAAGCATTTTAGATATGCTAACCTCTTAATCTTGACAACAATCCTGGGAGACATGAGCTTTTATTATTATACCCATTTTACAGATGAGAAAACAGAGTCACAGAGATAGTAAGTAATTTATCACATATCATGGAGTTGTACAACAAGAGACAGAACTGGGACTCAAGCACAAAAGATCTGGCGTTGGAGTCTCTACTTTTGACTCCTTTGTAATATTTTATGAGATAAAGAACCAGACCTAAAACAAACAAATGATTAATATTCACTGTAGCTGGCAGATTCCTATTCTTTTCTGTTTAACTATGTAGTGAAGGCAGCAGAAGAGAAATGGGACACATATGAAATGTCTGGAGATATGAAAGAGAAACAGAATGGTGTCTGACTTCCCTTATCTAAACACTGTTTTCTAAGTGTCTAAGACATGACATTGCATCAAGAGAGGTCTAGAAAAGTCTCCAAGGATAACGTCTACAGACTTCTGGAAGAGGAAGAGGCCACTTTCCGCAAAACAAATGCAGGCTGACTTCTAGGTGAGGACCATGCAAGTTCAATCATGCTTTCTTTGGCCTCTGGAAATAATTTATTCCTATGCCAGAGCCTTGGCACTAGCTGCAGAGTGGCAGAAAGGACCAAACTTTTGTGCCCTGACAGGCCGGAGTTCATTCCTGTTCAGCCACTCCCTAGCTATGTGGGCTGAAGCAAAGCACTGAATGGATCTGTACCTTCATCCTTCTCATTTTTAAATGGGCATACATCTATTTCCTGTCCAGTCCATTGTGCCCTACCTTGGATGCACCAATTTCTCAGTTAGGTTCTTGAGTGCAAACAATAGAAAGCAGCCCTGGCTAACCTAGTCAAACAAATTAGTGGGAGAGATGTGAAGTTTCATCTCATTATGAAATGAAAGAAGAACCAGCTGGAGAAAGATAGGGACTAAAGCCACTCAGGGTTACAACAATAACTAAAAGAGATAAAGCATGCCAAGCCCGCGACCCTTAGAAGGCACTCAATAAAGCTTCATTCTTTCCCCTTCTGTCTTGGGCTTCTTTTCACCCAATTCTTCATCTATTCCAACACATACTGTGTGCCTGCTCTACACAAACGCCATGATCAGTATAAAGAATGTGAAAAGGAATAACTCAGTCCCTGCCAAAAAGTCCGCAATGCCCTCACCCACAGTATTCTTTTATGTTGTTGAGAAATACCCAAATGAATCATTCATCTCTGAAACAAATGGCTAATGTCAAAACATTTACTAATGCAGACAGAGCTGACTGAAATAAATGACTGAATAACCCATTGTTTGAAAATCTACAAGAGTAATATATATTACAATCAGATAAATCAAAATTACAAAAGGTTTTCTGCTGCTTTTCAAAATGCTTGCCAGAAGTTTGTCAAATGACAGTAAGAAGGATAATCGGTTTAACAAGTGGTTGGCGGTTACCTCTAGGGAATGAAACTGGGGGCCGGGGTGGGGGGGTGGTAAGGCGGAGGAGAGAGTGGGGGACAAGGAGGAAGACCACTTTTCATTTGATAATCTGCTTGCGTTTTTAGACTCAGTGTATGGGCCTATGTTATAATAATTGAATAATAGTTTGTATAAAAATAGCCTCATCAGGGCACATTTGTTAATTTTAGGAAAAAAAGATGAGCTTGAGCCAGTAGGCTGACAGGCGGGATTTAGTGGCTCAGGGCAGGAGGCAAGGAAGGGAATGGAGATAGACCCAGCCTGAGCCTTCTCTCTGTATCTCAGCACCTCCAGCACTGCCTCTCTATCTTGCTTCCTGTGGCTGTTGCCAGGAGGCTACAACTTCCACTGCTCCCTCTTTCCAGCCTCAAATCCCCATAACTTTGTGGCTAGAAAGGAAAACAGTTTTCCTCTCTAGTGTCAGTTAGAACATCCCTAGGAAAGGTCTGAACTGGTCTAGCAAAGCCATCCATGGTCTGGAGTTGAAGGAGACTCATGGGCTCAGCTTGGGTGAGGGGCTCCTTCTTTAACCAGTCAGTGAGGAGTCCTCACATGGCTCTCATTGGACCCACAGAGAGGGAGGTGGAAGAGACGTGGTAGCACCAGTCCAGGCACTGGGAGTCACTGGGAGCTGGGTGGCCCTTCCAGTGTGCATCACCCCTGGACTCTCTGACCTGGCTCTTTGGACCCTGGTCTTTATATCTCTCCCCTCAAAAATCCTAGCCCCAAGGGGACCGTAGAAATCAGATCTTCTGGGCAGGTCTTCTTATGAAAAAGAAAAAGAACTTGGGTGTGTAAGTCTCTCAAATTCATTCGTACAGTCAACGTTGTATTCTTATGCTTTGCTTTCCTTTTAAACCAAATCCCAGGAGATAAAGGTCAGGATGCTAAGTCCCGTGATATTTTTCTCATCTTTGCATCCCCTTTGCATTCATCTCATAAATATTTATAGAGTACCCACTGTGTGCCAGGTTCTATTAAGCTCCTTTGTGCATGCGTGGGTGCTAAGTTGCTTCAGTCATGTCCATCTCTTGGCGACCTTATGGATTGTGCCAGGCTCCTCTGTCCATGGGACTCTCCAGGCAAGAATACTGGAGTGGGTTGTCATTCCCTTCTCCAACTGAGCACCTGCTGTATGCCAAGTATCAGGGGCACAGAGCCAAGAGTGACACGCACTTCACAGAGCATGTATTCTGGTAGGGAAGACAAGCAACACACACACACTCCTTCAGCAATTTCAGATCATCATGAGGGCTATGAAGAACCTTAATGCAAGCTGAGATGTAAACAAGCCTCAGGTATAAGGGGTGATTGTAAACAGCATGGTCAAGGACAGCCTTGTTTTTTGTTTTTTTTTAAAAACAAATATCCTTTGTTATTTATTTATTTATGTCAGAGTATAATTGTGAGGAGATAAATGTAAACTTTGGGCTTCCCTGATGGCTCAGTCACCAGGGAATCTGCCTGCAGTGCAGGAGACCCAGATTCAATACCTGGGTCGGGAAGATCCCCTGGAGAAGGAAACAGCAACCCACTCCAGTATTCTTGCCTGGAGAATCCCATGGACAGAGAGATGCCTGGCGGGCTACAGTCCATGAGGTTGCAAATGAGTCGGATATGACTGAGGGAGTAAATCATCACCACCACCTTCATGTGTATCCAGACAGCTGATTCACTTCACTGTATAGCAGAAAGGGCAACCTTCTGGAAGAAGTGACATCTGAACAGAGACCTGAAGGCATGAAAGCGGGTGTCTTCCAGGCAAATTTGACTGCATGTACAAAGGCTTTAAGGTGAAATGAGGTTGGCAGGTTTGAGGATCAGCAAGGAGGGTGGCCCAGCTGGAGCAGAAGAGGGAAGGGGGCCATGAAGGGGAAGAGGGGAGAGCCTGCAGGGCCAGGGTTCCCTTACGAGTGTTATTCTACACATAAGGAGGAGCCTTGGAGGATCAGGTCGGGGAATGACATGATCTGATCTACTGTACTAAAGTGACTAGTCGGTGGTAGGCTCTCAATAAATATGCTCCATCCTGTCCAACTCTTTGTGACCCTGTGGAGTGTAGTCCCCCAGGCTCCTCTGTCCATGGGATTTTCCAGGCAAGAATATTGGAGTGGGTTGCTATTTCCTACTCGATAAAGATTTGTCTAACAATTTTTAAAACTCTCTGATAAAAAACATTTAATAGTCTCTTTGGCAGAAGAGGGCCTGTGTTACTAATAATGAAAACTCACAGACATTTGTCCAGGGCATTATAGTTTACAAAGCTCTTTCACCCCAATGATCTAATCCAACCTCTCATTTGGACGTGGATATATGACTACACGGTACCAGGGCCCACAAGCAGCAGAGTCTACACTGAGTGACACAGCTCACCGGGGGGCACAGGCTTAGGGACCCAAAGATGCCCCACAGAAACCCCCTCTGTAGTAGGCTCTCCCAAACCCAAGGAGGGGCATTCCCACGCTCATTTTCCTGGAACCATCATGACAGCCTAGCTTTGCCGGCCAGAGCCGGGGGAGACCAGATCAAGAGGAGATTATCTATGCTCTGGGAGATTTGCTTTTTTTTTTTTTCCTTTCTCTTCTACTCAAACATGAGGGTGTCTTTGGTGGTGAGAAAAGAAAAATTATTTAACCTGCCCCTCAGGCCTGGGATTAAGGCCATTAGGAACCATGGCAGTGGGACGCCCCTAACAGAGCCCCTGATTTAAAGAGCTGGTGTCAAGACCCTCAGTGACATCATAGGGCCACTCTCTGGAGCAAGGCTAGACTGTCACCACCCCAGGCCTCATGGCGCCTCAGGCCATGGCCTCAGAAATCACCCTGTCCTCCGGCTTTCTCAGCCTCAGTGACAGTCATCTTTCCTCTGTTCTTCCTCACCCATATGGGAAAGGCGGGTTCTCAACCTTTCTTCCTGGGAGCACGGGGATTGAGAGGGTGGGGTAGGGGAGGAGAGCGAAGAAAGGGAGGAGAAATCCCAGGCTCCATCCATAATCCAGGTAGGTCAGGGTGCTGGCATCACACCTCTTACTAATAACCCTTCTGACCTTGTTAAGTTCAGTCAGTCACATCTGACTCTTTGCAACCCCACAGACTATAACCCGCCAGGCTCCTCTGTCCATGGGATTCTCCAGACAACAATACTGGAGTGGGTTGCCATTCCCTTCTCCAGCGGATCCTCCTGACCCAGGGATCAAACCTGGGTGTCCCAAATGGCAGGGAGATTATTTACCGTCTGAGCCACCAACGAAACCCTGGCTGCCCAGTGGGGCTTTCTTGTAGTCCTGTTGTTCAGTCATGTCCAATTCTTTGTGACCACATGGACTTAGCCTGTCAGGCTTCTCTCTCATGGAATTTTTCAGGCAAGAATACTGGAGTGGGTTGCCATTTCCTCCTTCAGGGGATCTTCCCACCCCAGGGATAGAACCCATGTGTTCTGCATTGGCAGGTGGGTTATTTACCACTATGCCACCTGGGAAGCCCCTGAAAGTATGGGGATGGAGCCCCAGCACTTCAAGTGATGCTCTCAGAAGCTGCCCCCTCCTTGGAGGCTGGCCTTCACCACTGACATGCCCTTTCTACCCTGGCATTTCCCATTAGACATGGTGTTTAAAATGTCCTTAGTCTCAGTGTATTTTTAAACATTTCTTCGTACCACTTTCCAGCTACTTCTTACAAGAGTCATAAGAGAGGGCCTTCAGAATTCATGGAATGAATGCCATTGTTAATGGGCTGTTGTGTAATTGCCAGAAGAATACATGTGTGCATTCTGGCCTCCAAAATACAGTTATAACAGAATGAAAGCAAATCTGCATTTTTCTGTTGTCAATCATGTTTATTAAACTGAAAAAAAAATGCCTTCTCTCCCAGGCAGTATGAAAAGTGGAGGCAAAATGAATTTATTCTCTGTTGGAGAATGGGGCTAAAAATGTCATTAACAGAGGCAATTATGCATTCTGATGCAAAGTGCTTCAAGCTGACAGTAGGCAAACTTACAGTGGCGCTCCCAGACCACAGGCTGCAAATTCTCTAACAACTTTATTCATACGTGCTGGCCTACAGTTCAATCTGGCTTCCTTTGAGTATCTCCTGCAAATAAAAGGCCCCATTCTTCGTCTTCTCCTGGCTTTATTTACAGTGAAAACACCACTTTGTGCCCATGTTGTGTTAAAAGAACAGATTTGTGTTCGTTCCTGTAGGTTTCTGATGGGAGGACGGAGGCAGGCGATCTTCACTGCGGATGGTGAGCTGTCTTTTTGAGGAGGAAGATGGAGAGAACGGGTCTCCAACAGCGAACCTTTGTCCCGCATGCAAATGAGCCTCTGCCCACAGTGGAGATAATGGCAGCCTCGGCCGAGCCTCGAACCCATCCATCTGCAGCTATTTTGTCAACCCGATGTTTCCTACCTTCTTTCTCTCATACAAAATACTTGGTGTGGACAGCTGTGAATTTTAAACAACCGTTCTGTGTATGTTTTTCTAATTTTGTATATTCAGATTGTTTCTCCATATTGGCAGGGTGTCGGGGGGTGTGTGAGTAGGTTGGAAGCTAAGTACCTAAAAGGACGTTCCTTCCCTTGGAGATTTCATGCTTTTCAAAAGTCACAGCAATTCTGATTGCTAAACAAAGTAGAAATTCAGTGGGCTCACCAATAGCATTTGGAAGGACCTGTAGCACAGAAACACCTTTGAAATGGACTGCGGGAGGCTGTGAGACAGAGAGGCCTGGAGGCAGGTCCCTGGAGTGACATGCCACTCAGGCAGACCCCGGTGCCCCCTGGAAGCCGAATCCTCCTTCAGGTCTGCCCTGGTTTATCTGTAAAATGGGTCACAAGAGCAACCTCTAAAGGCCGAAAATAAAGACGTCCTATATCTAGGCCATCGACCCAGTTTTATTTCCCCTTTCCAGCTCTGATTACATTGTTCTGGTGCCAATTGCTCATCTTAGATAGAGTCCAAAGTCATGGATGTGTTTTTAAGCATGAAGGAAAACAAGATGAGCTCCCAGAACAAGGCCTGTGTTTCTAAAGCATGCAATAGGCAGCATGATTTTTAAAATTTGTTTCTAATTATACTTTTGTCTCTTTGATGTGAGGCAGTTCACAACAACAACAACAACAACATAACTGCAGGATAGAAACAGAAACTCTAGACAAGGAGAAAGGAAGTTGCGAACAGGGCAGTCATAAGGCTCATTGCTGCTAGCTTCCCAGGTGGCGCGGTGGTGAAGAATCTACCTGCCATTGCAGGAGATGCAAAAGATGTGGGTTCTACCCCTGGGTTGGGAAGATCCCCTGGAGGAGGAAATGCCAACCCACTCCAGTATTCTTGCTTGGGGAATCCCATGGACAAAGGAGCTGGGAGGACTACAGTCCACAGCATCGCAAAGAATCAGACACAACTGAGTACACACACATGTGGAACTTTGAGACCTGATTCAGAGCTTCCTGGCAGCAAGAGTGAAAGGGGAATGATGACCAATGACAAAACCTCATCTCATCTAAGCATACAGATCTTCAGTGGGGAGAAACATTTTCCCAGCACTTCACTGTCAAAGCAACTTTGCCCTCAAGGCTCTTCATAAGGGGGTCTTTCAACTTGTTGAGAGAAGTTCAACACCAACTTGAAAGCAAATGCTGTTGTTAAATTCCAGAGCCAGAGTAAAAAAGTAAAGCAAATAGGCACCTGTCTAGTACCCACTTCAGCTGCCTGGTTGGTTCACAGAGCCTGCTGTGAGAAGAACTCAAGGCCACTTGGAGGCCAGGCAGAGAAGAGGGCAGATGACTCACCACACGTGTGCTACGGAACGCCTCACCTTGGGCTAAGCCGCTCCAGCGTAAACGAGCAAGATTCTAGTGTCCAACTTGATCCAAAGATAGAACTCTGGGGCCTCAAGGGCTGTGTGGCCATCATGATCCTTAGATGTCCCCGAATAACACTGTTTTCAGCTGGCCTTCCGGGGAGCTGGGTGGCTGCCTGGGGTTTCTATCAATGCTTGGACGGCAGAGGAAGCAGGTGGTGGGGTTGACAGCTTAAATTGTCGAAGCCCGACCCACAATCACATCTAGATTCAAGGCCATACCACCTCCACATGGGCCTGGCCTGGGCCAGGTGCTTTTTTTTTTTTTTTTTTTTTCATTTCAAAACGTTTCTATAGGACTTCAGGGAACTTTGGCTTTCTCTTACTTTTCTGTATTGTGTGAACTTATTATAGCACATATTCCTTTTACAATCTGAAAAGAGTAGATCGATCATTTTAAATTAGCCATTTTCCTTGCTTTTCTTTTTTGGCCTCAGGTTATACCAAGCTTTGGTAAGGGCTATCCTTCTGGTGGCCTAGAAGGCAAAATTGATGAACAGATTTCATCTAACTGGATTCCCAGGATCTGGATGGACGTAGATCTGCCTACTCTTGGAGAAGAGCAGATGGTAAGACAACAAATATGGAGAGTGTGGTCGACACACGTGGTTCACAGCTCTAAAAGGGCCACCCAGTCACACAGGTACTGATAATTCCGTATCGACAGGACAGGGGTCAATAAGGGATCCTGAAGGTCTGTAGGCTTCCCCATCATCCAGTGAACAATTAAAACAACAACAACATTCACTGGACTTCAATAAACATTAAGGCAGGAAATACAATAAGAACTCAAGGCCACATGAAGGCCAGGCAGAGAAGAGGGCAGATGACCAACTACATGTGTGCCGTGGAACTCCTTACCTTGGGCCAAGAAAATCCAGCACAAACGAGCATGATTCTAGTATCCAGTGATCCAAGGATAGAACTCTGGGCCTAGAGGGGTGTATGGCCATCACAATCCTTAGATGTCTCTGAATAACACTGCTCTCAGAAATATCCAAGGACAAAAAACATTCACAACTGCAATGGTTTGTGCAGAAAATGCAAAGTCCAAGTAACTCAGCTGGACCCAGAGGTGCTGCCTTCCACCTCACAGGGATCAGGATATATGGACACCTGTTTCCCTTTCGGGTCTGAGATTCTGCTTTTCTGAGCCTATCTCAACACCTTCTCAAAGACTTCATAGCAATAGAGAATTTTCAAAGCCATTTTCTGGCCAACCTTCAGTTAACCAGAGAATCAGATTAATTGTGCACATGAGCTTCTATTTCCAGGATGTGGTCTGACCCAAGGAATATGCAAATCTGGGTAAAAAAAATCAGTCATGTTCAGAGGGCGGTTGGTAGGGGGGGCAGGAGGCTCTCTTGACTATGTTTTAGAGTGTGGAAGAATGAAAAAACAAGACAGTGAGGGCCTGGGGCCAAAGACAATGCTATATTTAGATGTGGAGGGCTTTGTTTGGCCCTGATACTAGTGTAGACACAGACAGTCAGGAACAAGGGGGCCATTCAACCCATCCACCTGACACCCGCTGTCGCAGGCCTGTGTGTTCTGCAGGCACCAAGCTCAAAACCATCCCCAAAGAGGCTGTCGACAGAGAAGAAGGAACAGCTGCTCTGTGGCAATTAACCAGCAGTTTCTGTTGCTGAAGGAGATTATTTTGGATGGCGTAAAGAGATTCAAATAAAAATGTCAACGTGCCCATTATGGATGAAAGTTTGGAAAACTTAAGTGGCCCTGAATTAATCACTGTTTGACAGGAAGGCGCGTAAAGGAGTACTAAAAATCGCCCACAAATCTATTTTCCTGCCTTTTTGGTAATTGTAAAGAAGCTTGTTGGGGGCTGCGGGGTGGGGAGGGCACTTCTTGGCCGCCACCTTAATTCATCTTGGAGTGAAGATTTAATGACAAAGCTACAAGCCCTTAAAGTAGCATTTATTGAAGAGCTAATGAGAGAGTTCCTCAGAACTCTGGAAGAAAAGAAAAAAAAAAAGCAGCCACCATACAAGAGGCCTTTGAAAATATCGAAGAGAGGAGAGTTCATTAGGCTGTTTTTTTTTCTTCTCCTTTCTCAACAATGAATATTTCTGCTGCCAAACCTTCAGGAATAAGGTTGGTTTCCTTTCAAGTAACTGATGCTGATTTTGCTTCTGCATGACTCCAGACAACCACTCCAAGAAGAAGCAGGAAGTCACACCGTCAGAGGAAAACTGCATTCCTTCCTCCCTGGCTGAATCGGCCCCTGACAAACCTTGGATTTATGTAGCCCTTGCCAAAACGCCTCCGATTTCCATGCCCTCCCACGGCTAAGATAACGAATGTGGCTTTCGACCTCTGAGAGCTGCACTTAATTCAAGCTCTGGCTCCATTATAGCAAAAACGGCCGCTGTCACCCCAAATTGAGCAAATGAGTCCCTGTCCCACAGCATAAAGGGTAAGAGAGTTATTGAACATCCCCCACGGCTATTGCCCCATTCACCCTTGCCCTCTCTTGGCATCTTCCCACCTTCCACCCTTCCAGAATCTTCTAGGCTCTCTTGCCTTCACTCCTCCTTCTGTCTTGGGGAGCACAGGAAGGAATTGCTGGGGCCAGTCTGTTCCAACTGCATCAAGTTTTCTCAAATCAGGTTTTGTTTTGTTTTGTTTTTTTTAAAGAAAAAAATAGAGGTGGAAAGGAATGCTGTGAAGAAAATGGAACCTGGCAAAAGTCTGCTGGTTGGTGCTCTCACACACATGTAAAGCTCTTTTATAAATGTAAATACATCTGTGCAGTTATAGAAAGTGGGGAAGGACGGTGGGAAGCTGGAAACCTTCAAAGTGTAAAATAGGTTTGGTGACTTCTGATGGCCCAAGATGGAGAAGCATTTCCATGGAGCTCATATGCCCATGGAGTCTCAAAAGGTATCTACAATGTGCAATGAAACTAACGTGCAGAATACATGTCTATTCAGAAAATATTAAAAACATGTAAGAACTTTTTTGGCCATCCCAATATTTTCTAAACATGTGTGTATTCTGTGCATCAGATGAACTTTTTGGCCAATCAGTATTTTCACCATGACTTCGGCTTAGCCAAACTTTCTATGTTTCTTGGGATAGAAAAGAGAGGCTTTGCAAGAAAAGTGTCTCCATTACAGAGAACACACTTATTAAAATGCTATTTTTCACAGCTGCATTAATCTGAGATCTGGGAGGTGTTTCCTGTTTGTACAATCTCCCCCTGCTTGTGAATGTTTATGCCCTTGGCACAATACCAGGGCTTTCATACCCAGATTGCTAATTCTGAAAGAGGTGTCTGCTTGATATAACCTGGGGAGGACTCAGACTAATTTGCCCCTCATTGTGGCACATGTGTATTTCTGAGAACATCTCTTTAAACACAGCCACATCCTTAAGGCTACACATCATATGTTTTCCCTCCCAAGGTTGACAAAATTCAACTGGCATAGTTTAAATGGACTTTTTTGTCATATACATAGTCTTCAATTCCAAGGGTACAGATGAAAGTGGGCTTTTGGCTAATGTCAGAGGGGAGAAAATAGACCTAGCTCTCTGTCTTCAGATGACTGTTGCTGGGACTGAGGAGCCTAAAGGTGATTAAGAATAATCAGAATATTAACAGAAATTATATATGAATGTTATTATCATATCAGCTTTCACTTATGTACTAAATAAAGGGATCATGCTTTGTATCCATCTTCTCAGTTAAACTGGGCAACATATTTTCAAGACAGGGATTAAAATGTACCTTTATGGTAGAGATGAGGATTCAAGAACTCAGAAAAGCTAATGAATGTGCCAAGCCCACACAGCTAGCATATGGAAGAGGCTGAATTCAAACCAGAGCTGGCCTGAATGCAAAGCTTAGTTCTTAATCATGATGCCAGTCTGCCTCTTATACTGTTACCTACAGTCACACTAGCTGACTTTGTAGCCACCCTTTCTTCTTCTATTCACTCTGGCCTGCCCAACACAAACCCCTGTGCTCCACAAGGGAGGCAGTGTTTCCAAATGATTAAGGGCACACAGGTTGGCGACAGATGGCTTGGGTCTGAAAATTGGACTCTGTCAACTGGGTGACCCTGTGCAGATTTTCTAGTCTGTCTTCCCTATAGAGTGGGAATATTAAACATCACTATCTAATATGGTTGTTGTAGAAGTGGGATAATGTATTTAAATGTAGGACAGTTTCTGATGTGTAGTAATCACTCAGTTAATGTAAGAAAAGGAAGGAAGAGGGAGAAAAAGAAAGGAAGAAAGAGGGAGAGAGAAAAGAAAAAAAGAAAGACTAGAAGAAAGAAGGAAGCAAAGAGAAAGAAAGAAAAAGAGAAATGAAAGCAGGAAACCAAAGAGGTGTTCTACAGCAGAGAGGTGCTGTTCCTCACAGAGGATGCTGGAGTCGAAAGGAGAGCCCTTCAGGCCTCAGCCAAGCCCAGTGGGCAGCCCCAGGGCCTCTGTGGGCTTTCTACCTTCCCAGCCTCCAGGTCCTGCAGCAGTGAAGCCATCTTGTTCCAGCAGTCTCAGTGCTGATCAGGTCACATGACCACCCCTGAACCAATCACCAAGACCCGAGGATCACGAGTGCTGATTGGCTTTCTCTTGTCAGGTGCTTTGCTCCAGGTTAGGAATATAGAGTCCCATAGACTGAAAGTAGAGGAAGGAGTGACTCCCTAGAGGAAAACTGGGTGCAACTGCCAGGAAGAGAATGAATGTCAGAGCAGCAAACTGATGTCTACACAAGCAAAACCTGCCTGCTGAGTGCACATCCGCTTCTTGACATTGCTTATTTCAATCTAGTCAATAGAGTTCTTAACTAGTGTTCTAGGACAGACTGCCTGGGTCTGAATCCTAGCTATATTATCTACTAGCTGTGTGACCCTTGTAGGTTAATCTACCTCCCTCTGCTTCAGTCTCTTCACTTGTAAATATGGTTAATAATATTACCTTTCCCCGGATTATAGGTATATATGTAAAGCATTAGTGTTAGTCACTCAGTCATGTCCGACTCACTGAGACTCCATGAACTGTAGCCTGTTAGGTGCCTCAGTCCATGGAATTCTCCAAACAAGAATATTGGAGTGGGTAGCCCTTCTCTTCTCCAAGGGAACTTCAAGTGTAATATAATTAGAGCACCCACTAAGCACCCAAAAAAAATGTGAGCCAGTTAGCACTCAGCAGCTCTTTACTGAGAACCTTTTACATGCTGGACTCTATCTGAAGTGCATGGGATCCACTGGTGAGCACGATAGAACAACAATGACAGAATCCCTGACCGGGTAGAACTGATAGTCTAGCGTGGGTAAAAGACAATAAATAATAAATGATAAGACAGTCCTGTGGAATTTAGGTGAAAGTAGTATGGAAAAAACAAAGGTCGTGGTAAAAGAAGAACAGCTGTAGGAGGAGGGCACAGCATAGTCAGGGTCAGACGCATTAAAGTGGTGACATGTAAGCCAAGACCTGGAGATGCTGAATGAATTAGCCAAGAGGATACCGTGGATGGGGTTGCTGCAAGCATGGGGGCAGTGCAGAGCCCTAAGGTGAGAGCATACCCAGAGTTGCTGAGGAGCTGCAACGGGGCCAGTATGGCTGGAGAAAACAAGGGAGGGGAGGGATGGTGGGAAATGACATCAGCGAGGTAACAGAGGACCAGATTCTCAAAGGCAGGGGAGTCTCAGGAAGACTTTTGGATGTTACTACAAAATGGGAGCCACCGGCAGACTTTTAGAGTAGGGGGTACCTGCTGTGACTTACTTAATGCCAGGATGATTGAGGCTGCCGTGTTGAACACAGAATAGCTCTTGTTACCATTGCTATGGTCATGGTTATGTTTCAGTTCACCAGTTGAAGAAGCAACTACATTGTAGAGCTTACCGGGGAATATTCTCAGAGCAAACATACTGAGAGGCTTCTCCTGCTCTCCCTTGAAGGATAAGTGCCTCTCCAAGGCACTTTGGGTGCATTTTTGTCTTCTGGGACTGCCAAAGAAATGGGATCAAGAGATTTGCAGATTCTTGATGTTTCAGACTCAGTGGATATTGGTAAATTACTCCTCCAAAGAGATCTCCTCCATGTAAGCAAAACATCTGCTAGGAATACCACCGCTGTCCCGGAAAGCATAGTCTCCTGTGTCAACAGCCATAGTGAGAGCTTGTTGAAGCCTTAAATGGCTTCTGATTTCAGCCTGATAATTCCGTTTTAACATGGTGATCTGGTGGTCCTGGTATTCAGCTTGCAGAGCCTAGTTTTTGACACTGGCTCATAAGAACTGGCCAATGGAGTCAAAAAGATAAGTCCAAGGAAGTAGATTAAGAGTGACTATGGTGATTTTCAGCAGTGAATGGACTGGCATGCCAGAGGGTGGGGCCTGATGGACAGTAGATCATATGACAGGCTCTTTTAAGAGAACTGGATGCAATCTCCTAGTAACTTCTTTCTGTCCTTGGTGAGGTTTGGGCTGTCTTTGCAGAGATGAGAGGAGAATGTGGTTTCTCTTGAACACCTAGTTAGAAGCATAGGACAGAGAGACTATAACAATTAGACTTGTAGGTGGTTCAGTCCATTGAGTGTTTGAGATGGGGTGGTGCAAGTGATAAAGAACCGACCTGCAAATGCAGGAGATGAGTTCGACCCCTGGGTCGGGGAGCTCCCCTGGAGAAGGGCATGGCAACCCCCTCCAGTATTCTTGCCTGGAGAATCCCATGGACAGAGGAGCCTGGCGGGCTACAGGCCAAGGGGTCACAGAGAGCCAGACACAACTGTAGCGACTTGGCACACATGCACAGTCCACTGTGTGTTTGAGATGGGAGATCTGTGGGGATCAGAGGAGAAAGATGAGAGACTCTCATGCAGTTTTCACTCATCCCTTAGAAATGATCAATAAAGGTCCCCAGCTTTGGGGGGCTTAAATTTCTCAACACCACCATCTGCGTATTAATAGAAGTCATGGCCTGAAAGAGCTTAGTGGGCCTTCCTCTGTCTCCTTCACAGCCTCCCCCATCTCTTCTCCTCACAGTAATCAGGGTGATCTTTAAAAATGTAAATCAGATCATGTTTTCACTAAAATGGCCCCCATTTCACTAGGAATAAAATTATCACCAGGGCCGATGAGGCCCAATGTGACTCCACTCCTGCCCAGAGATCTCCAGTCATATCGTGGGCCGTGCCCCTTGTTCACTCCGCTGCAGCCCCTCCAGCCCAGGCACATTTTTCTCTGGGCCTCAGGGCTTCACACTGGCTGTTCCATCTTCCTGAGTGGCTTGTCCTCCAGACACAGGAGAATTCACACCTATCTTCGTTCCAGCTTTGTTCCACAGAGGGCTCTGCCCTCACCACTCAGTCAAAAATAGAACCTCCACTTCTGTCACTCTCTAGTCCTTTGGCGTTCTTTTCTTTCACTTTATTTCTGATATTATGTTATATGCTTATTTATTTATTTGATTGCCATCTAGCTCACCTACTACTCCTTAAGACCAAGGACTTTGCCTCCCCAATCCACAGGGTTTGACACAACATAATAAATACTCGATAAATGTTTGTTGGCTGGATGGATAGGTGGATGGATGAATGGACAAATGGGGGGGATGAAAAGATGAGTGGATGTATGGGTACATAGAAAGATGGGTGGATGGGAAGATGGGTGGATGGGTGGGTGGATGATGAATGGATGGGTGCACGAGTGAATGGATGGATGAATGAAAGAATTATACTGTCCCTGCACAGTGAATGTCTTGGTCATTGGTTCCTAAAATTGGACTGTTTACAGACTATCTTCATTATTTTTGACATATCTATACATTTTACCTTACTACAATGATTTAATGACTTTGTTTAAATAGGCACACTTTTATTTACAAAAAAAAAACCCTTCACATCACACGGTGCGGTAAGTGGAAAAGAAGACAAATATGAAAAGTAAATAAAATGCAAGCAAAGCAATGTTATTAAATTCCAAAGAGCTCCTATTGCCCTGTGAAGAGTTGAACCTTAGGCCACTGATCTCTGGGAAAGTGGCAGGTAAGCAAGTGTTGGCAGGATGTTAAAAGACATAGTCTTAGCATGGAGCTGAGACTTTCTTCCAGATGGAGATAAAGGGATTAAAGACTAGAAAAGGGAGTCTTTCTCACTGTGTAAGTCTCTGTTATTTAACACCACACCTAAAATCTTTTCACCCATATTTAGCAAGCGACATGAGTCCTACACCTGGAAACACCAGCACAGGCAGTGCTTACTGACACTATATCATATCCTGTTTCTTTAACATCATTTTAACTAAAGGTTTCTATTCATTTGCTTCATGTTGCTTTGTTTCTTTCTTCTAAAAAGTAGGAGGAAGGACTTTCCTGGTGGTCCAGTGATGAAGACTCTGAGGTCTCAATGCAGGAGACACGGGTTTGATCCTTGGTGAGGGAACTAAGATCCTACATGCCACACAGCTCGGCCAAAAATAAGCATATATATGAAAGTGAAAGTGAAAGTCGCACGGTCATGTCTGACTCTTTGCGACCCCATTGTCTATATAGTCCATGGAGTTCTCCAGGCCAGAATACTGGAGTGGGTAGCCTTTCCCTTCTCCAGGGGATCTTCCCAACCCACAGATTGAATCCAGGTCTCCTGCACTGCAGGCGGATTCTTTACCAGCTGAGCCACCAGGGAAGCCCAAGAATACTGGAATGGGTAGCTGCCAGGCTCCTCTGTCATGGGATTCTCCAGGCTAGAATACTGGAATGGGTTGCCATTCCCTCTCCAAGGGATCTTCCTGACACAGGGATCGAACTCGTGTCTCTTATGTTTCCTGTATTGGCAAATGGGTTCTTTACCACTAGCGCCGCCTGGGAAGCCCTTACTGACACTCTATCATATCCTATTTCTTTAACATCATTTTAACTAAAGGTTTCTATTCACTTGCTTCATGTTGCTTTGCTTCTTTTTTCTAAAAAGCAGGAGGAGGGACTTCCCTGATGGTCCAGTGGTTAAGACTCTGAGGTCTCAATGCAGGAGACACGGATTTGATCCTTGGTGGGGGAACTAAGATCCTGCATGCCTCGCAGCTTGGCCAAAAAAATAAAAATAAAAATTATAAAAAGCAGAGGGAAACAAGAAAACACTGTAGCTACATTATATTTCTGAGTGTAATTCACCCTGAGTTGATCTTATAGTCTACAGAGAAAGAAAAAGGATTCAGGCCTAACAGAAAGTCAGAACTCAGCTACATGCCCACATCCTTGACAGCATAGACAAAACACCCAGATTATTGACCATTTCTTCTTTTCATCCTCGTGATCTGAGCTCACAGAGCCAAAACCCAGTTAAAACCGAGGCCGGGCTGACAGCAGTTGCGCCCCATTGGCTCGGGGGAGTGCTAGCTTGGAGAGCTGGCAAGCCTTTGCCTCACAGACCACGATTATTCTTTCCTGAGTTAGCTTTCAGCACATACCCTGGTTTCCATGTAAGATGATAAGGCCTCTGTGTTCTTTCACATGTAGACTAAAGACTTCTGAATACTTAGATGAAGAAATCAGGTCCCAGTGATGGCAAAATATTCACACACTGATTGAGGCTTGTCCCTGAAATTGGGGATAAGAAACATTTGCCTCAGAGAGAGGGGGGAATTAAAGAGCGCAGAGCCTCAGTAGCATTTCAGTGCTATTTATTGAGGCTTTTTCTGCTCACCTCACCTCCCCAACTTTCCTTTTCTTTTCAGCTAAATAATTTTGGGAAATCTTCAAGTTGGCAGTACAGAAACAGCCAGCACTGTGTTGTGGGGGTGTGTGCATACTGGTGTGTATCTTTTGGGGTATGTGATAGAGAGAGTCAGCTAGTAAAACAACCATCTAAAAATTTTTATGACACACAATATTGTAAAAAGACTTACCAATGCTAACAAAGATATTCATGGAAGCATCTTCTGGGCTCTGGTGGGAGACATTAGAGTTGGGCATTACAATAATTTACTATTTGTCAACACTGGCTGAGTATGTACTATAAACCACTGTAATCCTAAGGCTTTTATTCATATTACATATGCTAATTAAATAGTTATACATATTAGCATATTTCCAATGCCCAGTGATAAATGGGGTATTATTGACATTTTACAGGTACAAAACTGAGTCACACAACTGATAAGTGGTAGAACTAGAATTCAAATCCAGGTTGTCAGCTACCCTAGCCCCTGCCTTTCCCAGTTTTCGCCCTGCACATCCTGTGTCCTGCGCACCCTCCCCATTCTAGGCAGACAGAGACAGTCGGTCATCCTGTAACACTAACCACTACACTTGATCTCCTCCCATATACAGCTTCTGAGACTTACAACGTAGTCGTATTCTTGCAATTCCCAACACTGCTGTCCAACTCAATAAACATTTTCAGCCATCAACTGTGATCAAAGCTTTTTGCCAAGTGCAACAGGGATCCGGAAATGAATAAAGATGTAAAACCCTACTTTTTAGGCCAGTCATATGTAACCTAAAGGGAAGGAAATCTATGTTATTTCATCAAAAAATCATGTGGTATCTTCGGGCATCGTACCTGTATGAATATCAGATTTCTGTGTTAATATGTGTATAACACAGATACTGGTTTTCAGCTGGTGCCACAATTATTTGCTATGACAGGACAACATCTTTGTGAGAACAGTGTGGGGCTGGGGTGGCTGGAGCTGCTCATCCATGCAAAGAATTCTTGTCAAATATTTTAATGAGAAGAAAAGCATGGCAGTCAGGATGAAAATCCAAGGTGACCTTGAGCTTGGCAACACACTGCCGATCACCTTGCAGTTGCTTTAAGGGCTTTTTTTGTGTGTGTGATTACGAAGATGATTTGTTTACAAAATTCCTCTTTGGATGAGGGAAAGAAAGAGAAACAGGTTTAGAGACAGACCATCTTATAGGAAGCATCTTTGTCCCAACAGCAAACCTCCATCGTAGTGGGATGGATGCTGCGCTATGCTTAGTCGCTAAGTTATGTCTGACTCTTTGCCACCCCACAGACTCTAGCCCACCAGGCCCCTCTGTCCATGGGGTTCTCCAGGCAAGAATGCTGGAGTGGGTTGCCATTTCCTCCTCCAGGGGATCTTCCTGACCCAGGGATCAAACTCATGTCTCTTATCTCTCCTGCACTTGCAGGAGGGTTCTTTACCGCTAGTGCCATCTGGGAAGCCCCAGAGGATACGCAGGCACCATTCTTACTATCTGGGCTTCTGAATTCTTCTCCAACCTGCTTCTCTTCGTGTCTTTCGCAGCCAGCAGTGATGTTCAGCGGGTCTGCCTTACTGAGCCTGTGCCAGTGGTGAAAACGATAAGGTACTCCTGATACCATCAGTAAACAGCTGCGGCACCAAGCTCCTTGACTGCATCTTCCTCCTGCTCTAGTAGAAAACCCCCTGACCTCCCCCCACCCCATGCACCCGCCATCCTGTCTAGTTTTCCCCATCAAGGGAAAGCTAAGGGTTAACTTCTGGAACAGCAGGAGGCCACCAGGAACCTGTTCCCGTCCCCTTCTGATTGGTCAGTGCCAGACCCTGTCAGTTACTATTTTGAATATCAATCCTACCCAGGGTGATAAACTTTGACTAAATTCCCCTTTCTACTTAAGATAATAGAATCCACCTCTATGTTTGCAACTCTAAGCCCTCACTGATATACACTCTTACACACATTTAATTTTATGCAGACTGTGCCCGAGGAAAAGAAAATCTGGTTTGGGGCAGGTATGGAATAATGAGGTACAGGAATATAACTTCCGTGAGGGAGTTATGGGGGCTTCCAATGGCTCAGTGGTAAAGAATCCACGTGCTAAAGTAAAAGATAAAGGTCTGATCCCCTGGAAAAGGAAATGGCAGCCGACTCCAGTATTCTTGCCTGGGAAATCCCATGGACAGAGGAGTCTGGCTGGTCACAGTTCATGGGGTCACAAAGGGTCGAACACAACTGAACATGCGAGCACAGGGGAGCTGTGTGAGAGTACTGTAAGTTGGCAGGGAAATGTTAAGAAATGAAATTGGCTTGGTAAAAACTAACACACTTACGTGGAGTCAAAGGTCTCTCAGATACAATACTGTATTTCATTACCAAGCACTTTGCTATCCCCTCTATGTTTGTAATACAGGCTAAGGCATGCATGTTTCATATTATCTCAGTTTACAGTAAGGAGTGATCTCAAATACTTCCTTGTTTTGTCTGTACCTCATTGGTTCTCCAGGTGGGCTGTTCTCCGTGGCTGAAAAATACAAACGTCCCCTGCCTGCCAAGATCAGAAATTCCACTACTTCTCATCCCTCTTTGGATTAAGGAATCGCCTCTAGAACATGTTTTTTTTTCAAACTGATTAAACCACATTAATCCAGAATATTTCATCAGGAATTATTTTTAAAATTACTTTAAAAAGTACTTTCTAAACTTCCCTGGCAGTCAGTGGTTAAGGTTCTGCACTTCCACTGCAGCGGGCACAGGTTCAATCCCTGGTCGGGAACTAAGATCCCATTTGCCATGTGGTACAGCCAAAAAAAAAAGTACTTTAAAAATTAGCTAGCTGTTACCTGAGAAAGCAGAGCATTGACAGAATGGGGAGACTTAAGAGGGCCACAGGGCCTTTGCACGTGGTAACCAAAAATGGTTCATAAACTCTGATAAAGGTCAGTGGAATTCTTTTGTTTTTTCTTTTCCCACCTACCATGATCAGTAACATTGTATTCCTAGCATGGTAGGAGGAAGTGGAGTAAGGATCAAGGGAAAATATTAGGGAGAGAGAGAGAGAGAGAGCATAGGCTGAAAATTTTCTCCTGCTAATTTGGATATAAAATCCTTTATTTCTTTTTCAACTGAAAAGTTATTTAGTCAAGAGAACGTTCTTACAGGAATTTTTGGTCAATGCCTAAAAGTTAGTTTCCTAGGATAAACCTAACTTATGAATCATTATAGAAATTAACTTTATTTATCAAAGTAAAGTAAGTGGGTGGGAAAGTTGAGGGGGAGCAAATCATCTAAGCAAACCGATTAAGACCTTTAGAAGCCCTAAACCCTGAAAATATAATGGGGCTCCCTTGACCTACCTTATGGGCTTCCCAGGTGGCTCAGTGGGTAAACAATCCTCCTGCAGTGCAGGAGATGCAGGAGACAGGGGTTCAATCCTTGGGTTGGGAAGATACCCTGGAGAAGGAAATAGCAATCCACTCCAGTATTCTTGCCAGGAAAATCCCATGGACAGAGAAGCCTGGCAGGCTACAGTCCAGAGAGTGGCAATGAGTTGGACCATATAGACTTCAAAAACTTATAAAACCAGGGACTTTACTAGTGGCTCAATACAGGAGATGTGGGTTCAACCCCTGGTCCAGGAAGAACCCATATGCATTGGAGCAACTAAGCCCATAAGCCGCAACTACTGAGCCTGTGCTCTAGATCCCAGGAGCTGTGACTACTATGCCCTCACGCTGTGACTACCGAAGCCTGTGCACAGACATGCTCAGCAGCAAGAGAAGCGACCGTCGTGAGAAGCCCGTGCGTCGCAACTAGAGAGTAGGGTCCACTTGGCACAACTTGAGAAAAGCCCCCGCCACAATGAAGACCCACCAACAGGCAACAATAAATAAATAAAATTATTAAAAAAAAACCTTATAAGACCATAACATACTAAACTTTTCCAAAACACTTTGGCTGATACAAAAAAATATAGCTCATTGGAAGAATTTCTTAATGCAAACTTCTGGCTGAGCTCATCAAAGCAAAATTTTCTATGGTGCTGCTGATTCTCTGGTACTACCTACACATGGTACTGGAATGGGTAGCCTTTCCCTCCTCCAGGGGATCTTCCCAACCCAGGGATTGAAACCAGGTCTCCCACTTTGCAGGTGGATTCTTTATCAGCTGAGCCACAGGGAAGCCTAAGAATAGTGGAGTGGGTAGCCTATCCCTTCTCCAGGGGATCTTCCTAACCCAGGAATAGAACTGGGGTCTCCCGCATTTTAGGCAGATTCTTTACCAACTGAGCCATGAGGGAAGCCCTTATTAAACCGTGACACACTAAACTTATCCAAAACACATTGGCTGATACCAAAAAACAGCTCGTTGGAAGAATCTCTTAATGCAAACTTCTGGCTAAGCTCATCAAAGGAAAATTTTCTATGGTGCATCTGATTCTCTGGTACTAACTGCACATGTGCTGTTGGTCTCTCAAGCTCTGGCACTTGCCTAGAGTCAGAAGCCTGTGTCCTAGACCCCAGTTATATGCAGTGTGGTCCCGAGTCAGGCTCAGCTTTGTCAGACGCAACATTCGTAATGTTTACTTGGCTCCTGCAGTGGGGGATGTCTTTACCGTGTGCAGTGCTTGCTACACGGTAAAGAGCTACACAACGCAGGCTGTTATTAATCTTGAGACGTCAGTGGGAAATAGATTACAGGGATATACTCAATGCTCCTGAGAGCTAGACAAAAGTCCATGACTCCAAGAAACATCCTGCTGCCTTGGGAGCAATAAGGTAGGGGAAACTCTAAGAGGTTTTTATGACGTTTTGAAATGGGGTCACTTGCAGTCTTGACACACGATGGGAAGTCTTGATACATTAAGGAAAAGACATTTTCAGTGTCAGGGAAGTGTAAGACATGAACCTATGGTCAGAAGTTACTAGATGATGCCCACTGAAAGACAGGGGCAGGAAGCAAATATTTAACTTAATAAAGAGACGAAGGGCCCCCCCCCCCCCAGGAATGATGGTGAAGAAAGACTGGGGAGGCTGTTAGCAGGAGAATGGGCTAGTGCTGTGGGCCACAGGGGTGTCAGCTATAAGAACCCCAAACGGATCAAATGGTGGATGTGTTTACAAATGGTGGGGAAACAGCCACAGTTTTGATAGGCTGCATGTGAATGACTGAGAGTTACATAGAAAACAAGGCTATTGGCAACTCCAGGGAAAACAAAAAGGAACACAAGAAGGAAGCATAATCATAATATAATCAGTGGCTCAGTCATGGGTTATACTGACAGGATCCAAACAAGGTAAATGTTGAATGCTGAGTTAAACGCAAATTGTGATGTGACTCTATTGTGAGGAAGGTGGTTGGAAGCGGGGGCTTGTGTTGTCAGGCAGGTGTGTCCTGGGGGCAGTGGTAGGGAAATACATGAAAAACTGGAATTTCGTATTCTACAGTGGGGAGTTAACAGACAGTACCTAGACTTAAAAATGAAGAAAAAGCTATACACACATGTGATTTAGAAACAAGGGAATATGTGCACAGAGATATATCGGAAAGAAATGAGTCACTTGTAGACAGTGGAATTGGGGTGGGTGAGTAGGGAACTTGAGGAGGCAAAGGGGAGCTTTATGGAATTTTTTAGAACTAGGAAGGTACGTAACTTTATTAATTCAAAAGGAAAAGAGAGGAATCTGGGCCAAGCTGACAATAGACAGGATGCAGGATGGCACTCGTGAGCCACAGGCAAGGAGGAATTAAAGCAGAAAGTCCAGCAGAGCGATCAAGAGCCGCCAGCCCTCTATGGCGACTCTGTCTTCGCCTGGGAATTAATAGGCGACAATGAACATCTCTACCTGGGAAAGGCCTGGCTAGCGCACAGGGCTGACACTCCACAAACACTGACGACAGCAATAATGGAGCTGCCAATCCCGGGGCAGGCGGGGGACGCGTCTGCCACAGCTGGCCTTGCGAACTGTCAGCTCTCTTAAATGCACATTGCCAGGCCTGGGGAGGCTGTCACCTGTCTGCCTAGCACACACTGGCTGATTGCTATAACTGCTCATTTCCACAAATTAGATCCCAGTATGTCCAAAACAGATTTCTTTTTAAATGAAGAAGGTGTTACTCTGAGTTATGATAAAATTCTTGGAGAGCCCACATACTCATCAGGAAATGACTCCACAATCTGACTCTAGGGAAAAAAGTCTTGGCAGGTTTTCTATGACTTCCCCAGAAAACCTATGTCAATTTGCATATTTCTCCAGAGGTGCATTTATTTTTGTACAGACTCCATACTTAGCTGTGCCAACTAGACTGAAACTACTAGATATCAGGCCAGGATCAAATGTCATCATTTTAGGGCATCTCACTTACAGAGGCTATGGGGAAAGAGGAAGCACTGCACAGGTCCCCAAGCTTCTATATCATTCCAAGAGCTGTTAGTTCAAGTGAACACAGACAGTAAAGATGTCAGCTTAATGCAGCAGGAATGGTGCAAAGCATCATGGAGAGCTGAACAATGCCTCCCTCTCCAACAGGACCCTGGGGTCTACAACACACTCGCCCCACCCACTTCCCCACTGCTGCGTTGCCTGGTGACCCCTCAGCAGCCTAGGATGGAGGCAACCTCTCAGGGCTCCGTTTAGAGGGTAGGGGTGGAGACTGAGATTCATCCAGCACAGGAGACTGTAGGGGGCACCTTGCAGCTATTTGTAGCAAGGACCTCACCTCCAGGAATGCTTGGAAGCCAGGAACAGACACTGCTGCCAGGGTGACTCAGAGGTGGCCATCATTTGTGCCATCTTAGCAAACTGACTTCCAGGTGGCTTGCTGGTAAAGAATCCACCTGCCAGTAGAGGAGACTCAAGAGACTTGGGTTCAATCCCTGGGTTGGGAAGATCCCCTGGAGGAGGAAATGGCAACCCACTCCAGTATTCTTGCCTGGAAATTCTATGGACTGAGGAGGCTGGGGCCGCAAAGAGTCAGACATGACTGAGCACATACACACAGCAAATTGACCCAGGGCTATCGGTTTAATGACTGAAGCCTCAGTTTCTGTTAAAGGGGAATCACTTGACCCAGTTCATCAGGTCATTCCGAAGACCATATAGTGATGTCTAAACGTTTGATGCCCAGGAAATCACTAGCATTCGATAGACACTTGTTAGTATGACTGTTTTTAAAATGTGTAAATAAACATCCTGGAATCTTACCTTTTATTTTAAGGAGAAAATGATTTTACATTATACAAGTTTTTCATCCCAACCGTAATGTTTCTACATAACTCAATTATTTTTCTTTAGCTCAGTATTTCTCAACTGTTGGGGGTTGGGACATCCTACAGGGGACATTTGGCAGTGTCTGAGATATTTCTGGCCATCGCAATGGGGGAGAACCTACTGGCATCTACTGGATTGAGGCCAGAGATGCTTCTAGATATCTACAATGCGCAGGACAGCCCCACAACAAAGAATTATTCCATCCCAAAGGTCCATAGTGCTGAGGCTGAAAAGGCCTGCTCTAGCATTAAATATGAAACTTAAATAGGAAAAATTTATTCCAAGGATGTTGTTGAGCATTCCATTCTTGGAAGAGACAGTGCCTTGATTTTAAGAGCAGTGTTTCCCGCTGCCCAGCCTGTCATTTCTATTCTGATGTCAGTGAGAATGAATGACAGCATCCTGCATGGCTGCAGGATGAGGCTGCCCTCATATGCTGGTGGGTACCCCATCAGTCGGTCAAAAAGGGCCAGCTATTGTTTCAGATTTTTATAGAGGCAACAAAGCTTTATTAGTTTCCCTTTTGTCCCAAATTTGAACTTTCAGTCCAACACCTAAGATACTTGAAAACATCAAAGTGTAATTTTGCAGGCAAGGCTTTTAATACTCACCTCCCAAACCTCACAGACATCATTCGAAAATTAGGCTGGTGCTGACTGAGTTGGGTGACGCTCATATTAAACAGTCATTTCCGTATCATGGTTTCAGAACTGTCGACCATCCTTGCAAATTACCATCTGGGAAACCATTGTACTCAAACTAAAATTTCAGCTAAAGGGAACCAGATTGTCTAATTGACAATGACCTGCTTGTTTCTGATTGGGTTTCCAAAGATGGAAAGGCTAAACTATGGACATAACAACGTTGCCCACACTTTCCTTTCTCTTCTGTTATAAATGCATATTCAGATATGTTAATATAAAGATGTACAATAATACAGAAAGGGCATCCAAAGTGACAGGAGGACTTCACTGGTTGAATGGTGGGTTTTTGTCCTAGTTCCTGGAGCCAGCCATCTTCCACACCCCTCATCAGTCTTTTGTGTGAAAGTCTTTGCTAAGAGTCAAGTCTCAACTGATAAGGCCTTGGAGACATAATCATTTTCCATTGACAGCACCTTGCAACCAATTCACAAACATTTTCATATTAATATTGAGCAATTTCCCTACATTCTAATCCATCAAAGTAGGCTATTAATCCTTCCTGTACCATTCTCTATTCAAATGCTAACAATTTTCTTCTCACAAGCTAAAACATTTGTCCGACAGCCCCTCACACAAAGACCCTGCATTGTTAGCAATGATGGATCAGAGTGTTAATATGAAGGATGCAATGTAAATTATATCATTGACACTGTACATATGTAGAGGAAGAAAATCTTTTTAAAAGATCATTTGTATGCTAAAGATAATGAAAGTGATCCCCTGGTACAGCAACCTTAATGTTCCTTTCTAAGAGAAAAAAAGTTCTTTATGGCAGAGAATATGGAAATCCATCATGATTTATAATGGTACAAATGCCCTCGTTTACTTCCTGAAAAAAAATATACACTGTTTCTTTTAAAGAACTTATTGAAATGACTCAAGAAACCTTGTTAAAATATCTCTTAAGAATTGCACCCTCCGTGGTTACCAGGAGAAGATTGTGGATAGCAGGGCTCAACATGGGATGGAAAAGAGATCAATCCCTCCATTTTTTTGGGGGGGGGTGAATGGATGGATGATTTATATTCATTATCAAAAGCCATTGCATAGTATAGAAATTTGGGAATGAATACACTTAGGCCACCATCAGGAGAAACATGAAGAAGTTGAGCACATGTTAAGAAATGGGATATAGGTGTGGATGCTGTAAAAACACCTGGCTCCATGTCCTTGTAAACTACCAAGGACAAGACCAGATCCTCTACATGGGTCCTGTCTTTATGTAATTTATTTGTTTATGACTGTGCTGGGTCTTCCTTGCTTTGAGTGAACTTTTCTCTAGTTGTGGCAAGTGGGGGCTTCTCTTTAGCCGTGGTGTGCAGGCTTCTCATTGTGGTGGCTTGTCTGGTTGCGGAGCGTGGGCCCTACAGCACGTGGGCTCCACAGTCGTGGTTCCTGGGCTCCGGAGCACAGGCTCCATGGCTGTGGCACACAGCCTTAGTTACTCTGGGGCATGCGGGATCTTCCCCGATATTCCCCGACCAGGGATTGAATCCATGGCTTTTTCATGGGCAGGCAGATTCTTTACCACTGAACCACCAGGGAGGCCCAGGGTGCTGTGTTCTATTCTCAGGAGACTCAGTGAGTCAGAGTCTTCAGTTCAGTTCAGCCACTCAGTGGTGTCTGATTCTTTGTGACCCCATGGACTGCAGCACGCCAGGCTTCCCTGTCCATCACCAACTCCCAGAGCTTGCCCAAACTCATGCCCATCGAGTCAGTGAGGCCATCCAACCATCTCATCCTCTGTCAGAGTCTTAAATAGGCAGTACGAAATCATTAAATCATTATGATGCTTCATTTATTCATCTTTATCTTCTACCTCCAAGTTTGCTTGCCTTCAGGGTTTTTCTTCTCTGTAAATGGCCACATGAAGGCAAATATCCAGAATTCATCCTTGATATTTTCATCTCCATCATCAGCCCCCACCCCCATTCAGTTTTACCAAGGTTTGTAGTTCCTCCTGCAAAAAATAGTCCCTTCCTGATCTATCTCTCCCGTATCTGTCTCCAGCACCTTCATCTAAAACCACCATCTTTCATCTGGACTCTGTCTCAGCTGGTCTCCTTACACCTTTCACCTCCTTCCTTACCACATATCCAAAAGGATCTTAAAATACAAACTTGATTGTGTAACTTTACTGCTTTAAAGCTGTAAATGGGGACTTTCCTGGTGGATCAGTGGCTAAGACTTCACACTCCTAATGCAGGGGGTTCAATTCCCAGTCAGGAAACTAGATCCCATATGCCACTACTAAGAGTTTGCTTGTCACAATGAAGACCAAGCACATCCAAATAAATAAATAAATATTTTTAAATGTTTAATAAATGAGTCAATAATTTTTTTAAATAAAAAATAAGTAAAAGCAGTAAATGAAACACACACACTCTTATAATCAATGCTTTCCCTCTGACTTTGGGATAATGTTCCAATGCCTTCCTATAGCCCGGCAAACTTTGCTAATCTCACTCCTGCCTGTCTCTCTGACCTCATGTCCTGCTGCGAGAACCTTTGCTCGTTGCCTGGTTAAGTTCTATATGTATTCTTCAGGTGTCAGCTGGAACACCATCTCTTAAGGCCCTCTGACCAGTCCTCATCATGCCACCCTATTGCACCTCAAACCTAAATCAAATCTCCAGGAACATCTTCACTTTCCCTTCTTAGCTCTTACCGAGAGTTATAATAACATGTGTGTGTGTAATTACGTTCGTCTAACATGTACCTTCCATGAGACTGCACACTCCAAAAGAGGAGGCATACTGTTGATTTTGTTCAGTCTTATAGCCACGTCACCCAGCACAGCGCCTGGCACATAAGCAACTCAATACATTGTTGAGAACCTACACAGAGCATTTTACTAGGAGGAGCTTAAGGAACAAATACAAGACACAGTATGAAGAAATTACCATGTGGAATTTGAGCATCATTAAAAAAAAACACACGTGGAAAATCTAAATTCCTGTGCTTGAATTTATTTGGAAAATTTTCTCCCTAACTCTTTGTATGCCTTTGGTTTCTTTTGGAATTTAGATAGTTTTGAATCTGAAAAGATAATGAACGAGGGTGAATCTCCTCTTTGTTGAACTCCATTAAGGCCCATTATTAGTTTTTGAGGACTAAGGCTTGCCCCTGAAGGTATTATGCTAAATGAGGTGTTATTTTTAAAAATTTCATTGGAGCACAGTTGATTTACAATGTTGTGTTAGTTTCAAAGATACAGCAAAGTGATTCAGTTATACATATACATATATTATAATAATTTTTTTCAGATTCTTTACTCATATAGGTTATTACAGAATACTGAGTAGAGTTCCCTATACTATACAGTAGGTCCATATTGGTTATCTATTTTATATATAGTAGTGTGTATATGTTAATCCCAAGCTTTTAATGTAGCCCTCTCCCCCAACCATGTTTCCCCTTTGGTAACCATAAGTTTGTTTTTGAAGTCTATGAGCCTGTTTCTATTTTGCAAAAAAGTTCACTTGTCTATTTTTCAAAATAAGACTCCACATATGAGTGATATCATGTGATATATGTCTTTCCCTGTCTGATCTATTTCACTTAGTATGATAATCTCTGGGTCAATTCATGTTGCTCCAAATGGCATTATTTTGTTCTTTTTATGGCTGAGTAATATGCCATGGTAAATGGAATGTCCATCAACAGACATTGCTCTTTATCTATTCATCTATTGATGAACAGTTAGGTTGTATTCATGTCTTGGCTATTATAGAGTCCTGCAATGAACTTTGTGTATCTTTTCAAATTATAGTTTTCTCTGGATATATGCCCAAGAGTGGGATTGTTGAATTATATGGTAGTTCCATTTTTAGTTTTTGAAGGAACCTCCATACTGTTCTCCACAGTGGCTGTACCAATTTACATTCCAACCAAAGTTGTAGGAGGGGTCCCTTTTCTCCACACCCACTCCAGCATAGACTGTTGGCAGTCTTTTTTAAAAAAACTTTCATTTGATATTGGAGTATAGCTGACTAACAATGTTCTGAAAGTTTCGTATGCACAGCAAAGTGATTCAGTTATACATATACATGCATCTATTCTTTTTCAAAGTCTTTTCCCATTTATGCTATTACAGGATATTGAGCAGTATTCCCTATGCTGTAACAGGAGTCCCTGTTGATTATCTGTTTTGAATATAGCAGCATGTACACCGATGATGGCCCTTCTGATCAGTGTGAAGTGATATGTTATTACAGTTTGGATTTGCATTTCTCTTTCTTTAGAACAAGAAAATTGGTTTCCAGAAGATATTATGTATTGACCTAGGTAACAAAAGATTTAAGATCAACTCCAAGCTTAGTTTCTTTCCTTCATGCTCACCCCATCTCATTGAAGATGTATGCTCCAAAAAACAGGATTTCCAATCATTCTCTCCCTTCTCTGAAATAGGCCGAAGGACCATCCTGAGAAAACCAGCTTTTCTCTAAGTGGCCACAATGACTCTTGGCATCCAAGCCAGTTTCAACAGAAAAAGATATTTTACCAAGCTTTCCACAGAGCCAGCAAGCCATTCTGGAATGGAAGCAAGAGGAAAGTTGGCACTTTCTCGCAGAGCATCCAGCAGGGGCCCCCTGCAACTCCACTCTGCACAGTCCACCCGTCTGAGAGCTTGTCTCCCAAACATCTCCTCGCTTCTTAGCTGTGCTAGGGTTCAGTGGTGTCGTCCACATGCAGCCAGACAGTGACCCGGAACCCTTCTTCTCCTGGTGCTGAAAGCCAGCAAGTAGATAATTATTCAAGGTCAGATTTTTCAAGCTGGATGCCAGGGGGGGAAAAAAAGGCCAGCCTTCAGGGTGAGCCAAAACTTTGCAAACACTTGTTTAAGGATTTCCTAATTACTCTAAGTGGTTTCTCCAGCTCTTGCACTTAAAAGGCTACTATTTCGTATGATGTCATCCTTTGCCCATTATCTCTGCAGTCAATTTGCAGTATTAGGAGAGGCAGCAAGAAAATATTTGCAAACATCAACATTCTCAAGTCTTAAAAGATAATCCCCCTTTCAACTCCCTAGGAGCGTATCAGTGGCACAGTTAGGTTTTCAGATGCTTCTAAACGGTAACACCACCAGCTGGACTGTACAGAAAAACCTTTCTTCTGAGGAATTCAAAGAAATGTCTAAGTGGCATCATATCAATCACCGAGCAAGTCTTCAGAGGACTGGCCAGGCAGATAGCTAGAGAGGTAATTAGAAATGCAAATGGATAAGCCCCTTTAAAACAGCTCCCAGAGGCAGCTCCCACCTGAGTAAACCTGGTGGTAAGATTTTAGTGTAAACATAGCTAGCACCGGTCCGTTGTGACCCACTGGACGGGGGCCCTGCTCCACGAATGCTTCACCATCACAATATTATCATTACTATCTTCAAAATTTAGGCGGGGAAACCAAGGCAGACAGAGGTCAAGCAACTTATGCAAGGCCGTGCAGCTGAAATGACAGCCCCAGAGGTGGAGTTTCACCAGGTCTGTCCGACTTTTTAAAAGTTAGCCTTCTCACACACCACCGGGCTACACAATCTCCTTTCCTTTCCACAGGACAGGAGATCACAGGGGTTTTAAGAAACACTGTGCAGAGAAGCATTCCTCCAAGGGAGGAAATCACATGCTTTCAGACAAGACTGCTTTTAAATTTTGGTTCCTCTGCTTATTAGCTGGGTGACCCTGGTCAAATTGCTTAACTCCTCTGAGCCTCTGTTTCTTTATGATGGAGATTATCAAGGTTCTTACCTTGGAGAGTTGTTTCGGAGATTAAAAGAGATAATGCATGTTAGGTACTTAGCATACTGCCTGGACCCAGGAAGTGCTCAATAAGTATTACGACGATGATGATATAAATTCTATATATATTAGCATAATATATATATTTATTGTTGTTTAGTCACTCAGTCGTGTCTGACTTTTTGTAACCCCATGGACTGTAGCAAGCCAGGCTTCCCTGTCCTTTGCCATCTCCTAGAGCTTGCTCAAACTCATGTCCATTGAGTCAGTAATGCCATGCAACCATCTCATCCTCTGTCGTCCCCTTCTCCTACCTTCAATTTTTCCCAGCATCAGGGTCTTTTCCAATGAGTTGGCTCTTTGCAACAGGTGGCCAAAGTATTAGAGCTTCAGCTTCAGCATCAGTCCTTCCAATGAATATTCAGGACTGATTTCCTTTAGGATGGACTGGTATGATCTCCTTGCAGTGCAAAGGACTCTCAAGAATCTTCTCCAAAACCACAGTTCAAAAGCATCAATTCTTCAATGTTTAGCCTTCTTTATGGTCCAACTCTCACATCTGTACATGACTACTGGAAAAATCATAGCCTTGACTAGATGGACCTTTGTTGGCAAAGTAATGTCTCTGCTTTTTTAATATGCTATCTAGGTTGGTCATAACTTTTCTTCCAAGGAGCAAGTGTATTTTAATTTCATGGCTGAAGTCACCATCTGCAGTGATTTTGGAGCCTCCCAAAATAAAGAATGTTGCTATTTCCATTGCTTCCTCATCTAGTTGCCATGAAGTGATGGGACCGGATGCCATGATCTTAGTTTTCTGAATGTTGAGCTTTAAGCCAGCTTTTTCACTCTCCTCTTTCACCTTCATCAGGAGGCTCTTTAGTTACTCTTCGCTTTCTGCCATGAGGGTGGTGTCATCTGCACATCTGAAGTTATTGATATTTCTCCCAGCTATCTTGATTCCAGTTTGTGTTTCACCCAGCCTGGCATTTCACATGATGTACTCTGCATAGAAGTTAAATAAGCAGGGTGACAATATACAGCCTTGACATATTCCTAATTTGGAACCAGTCCATTGTTTCAAGTCCAGTTCTAACTGTTGCTTCCTGGCCTGCATACAGATTTCTCAGGAGACAGGTAAGGTAGTATGGTATTCCCATCTCTTAAAGAATTTAATTTCCCATAGTTTGTTGTGATCAACACAGTCAAAGGCTTTAGTGTATTCAGTGAAGCAGAAGTAGATGTTTTTCTAGAAGTCTTGCTTTTTCTATGATCCAACAGATGTTAGAAATTTGATCTCTGGGCCCTCTGCCTTTTCTAAATCTAACTCGAACATTTGGAAGTTCTTGGTTCACGTACTGTTGAAGACTGGCTTGGAGAATTTTGAGCACTACTTTGCTAGCATGTGAGATGAGTGCAATTGTGTGGTAGTTTGAACATTCTTTGGCATTGCCTTTCTTTGGGATTGGAATGAAAACTGATCTTTTCCAGTCCTGTGGCCACTGCTGAGTTTTCCAAATTTGCTGACATACTGAGTGTAGCACCTTCACAGCATCATCTTTTAGGATTTGAAATAGCTCAACTGAAATTCCATCACCTCCACTAGGTTTGTTCATAGTGATGCTTCCTAAGGCCCACTTGACTTTACATTCCAGGATGTCTGGCTCTAGGTGAGTGATCACCCCATTGTGGTTATCTGGGTCATTAAGATCTTTTTTACATAGTTCTTCTGTGTATTCTTGCCACCTCTTCTTAATATCTTCTGCTTCTGTTAGGTCCACAGCATTTCTGTCCTTGATTCTGCCCATCTTTGCATGAAATGTTCCCTTGGTATCTCTAATTTTCTTGAAAAGATCTCTAGTCTTTCCCATTCTATTGTTTTCCTCTATTTCTTTGAATTGTTCAGTTAGGAAGGCTTTCTTATCTCCCCTTGGTATTCTTTGGAACTCCAAATTCAGAAGGGTATTTCTTTCCTTTTCTCCTTTGCCTTTTGCTTCTCTTATTTTCACAGCCATTTGTAAGCCAAATAAATAAATATATTTATTATTATATATTATTTATCATGCATGCAAGTGTGCCCAGTCATGTCCAACTCTTTTGCAATCCCATGGACTGTAGCACATCAGGCTCCTCTGTCCATGGAATTCTGCAGGCAAGAATACTGGAGTGGGTTGCCAGTTCTTCCTCCAGGGGATCTTCCGCACCAGGGTTCGAACCCACATCTCCTGCAGTGTCAGGCAGATTCTTTACCATTTGAGCCACCTGAAAAGCCCCATACCATATGTAAGTATAATAAAGAAACAAGATTACTATTGAACACTATTGTTCTTATTAGGAAATGTCTGACCTGTGAAAAGAAAGCTGTCATTGTCTCTAAACTCATTATGCTCTCAGGGGCGCCAACTACTTAACCCCCAAGCTGATACTTCATGTAGAAGCCTTGGTAGGCAAACTCTTGTCTGTCTTTGGCATCTGCTCACCTGAACCTTCACCCCCTCAAGGCTGGGAGAGAAACACTTTTGTACTGCACTTCCTTCAGTCTGGTTCCCTCTCTGCTCTTCTGGACAAGTATTTACTAAGCAAATCCTCAACCGAATCCAAATTTCAAAGCAGAGAAGCTGTGGTTAATTTCATATGCAAAGAGAGAGCCCCGGGCTCTGCATTAGTATACTAATTTATGAAGAGTGAAATAAACTCCAGACGTGGCCAGCTGGTTCAGGTATGGGAATAACAGAGCAAGCAACACTCTAGCAGGACAGCTCCAATTGTATAAAATAAAATTCAGAAATATTTAAAAACAATTCAGCTCATCTGAAGCTTCTAAACAGGCCCAAACTCAGTAATAACTAAAGCACACAGTGTCATGAATGAAATGAAAAGGTGACCTGAAGATCACACCATTTATTCAGAACTGAGAACCTGAAAATTGCCCTCTTACTGATAGGCTTCAAGTTATTACTTCATTCATTTAAGCATTTTACATAAGGTAATTCTCTGATGATAAATCACACTGAAATTGATTTCAGTTTAAAAGTGAAAAAAAAAACTTCCATATTAACATGTGAAAGCTTAAAGATCTGTGGATCTGAATTATTGGGGTGCTCATGCTAAGAATGGATGACAAATTGAAAAATAAGCATGTACTCACTTTTGGAAAATAAATCTGGTCCTCAGAATCACCCATTATGCAAGGAAAAATAAACTGCCTCTCATTTCATTAGGAAAACTCATTTGCATCAACATTTATACTTACATATGTAATAATGCATGGTCCCAGACTGAATACAAGGTGGTAATTCAATCAAAAAGCTCCGTTGATATGCTATCGTAAACAGCAAAAATGGAAACAGAGCCTTGGGAATAAATCACCCTCTTACTATTCAACTGGGACCACACTGGGCTATTTTACACTACATGCATTGGTGCAGTATTTCACAAATATGAAAAAAAAAAAAACTGTCTTTTCCTTTTATTCACTGACATGCGGCTGTTTGAACTGGCAGCCAGTGGAACTCCAGCAGGTGCAGGAATGGGTCCCAGAGGTGGAGTCAGACGGCAAGTGGTGAAGACAATAAAGCAGTTACAATTTTTTTAATTGAAATAATTCTAATCAAAATTTAAAACACACTTGAAATTTTAATCCAAAGCATAAGGTTTGCACACATTATCTCCGTTTGGAGGGAAGAAACCCTACTGAAAATCAGCCTCATTTTCAAAGCAGCAATATTTTCAGTTGCTAATTAGACATTGGCTTTACAGGGTTAGTTCTTAGACAGAGTTGAATAATCTTTTGTGATGTACTTGCTGTTCCCTCTGCCTGTCCTCCTGCCTTTTCTCCCCATGTGGCTAACTTCTGGCCACTAAACTTGCAAGATTTCCCTGATTTCTCTATCACTAATCCTGTTCATGCTATCAATTATCCTGTTTTATTTTAAAATTTATTATAGACATTTTCAAGAGTGTATAGAGGTGGGGCAAATAATCGACTGAGCCTGCTGTTTGCAGCTTTCATGCCCACTGACACCTAGCCATCGCTTCATCCTTCTCTGCCCACTGTCCACCCTTTCCTCACACCCAGTTACCTCAAAGCACATGGAAGACATCATGTCCTTTCATTTGAAAATAGTTTGATATGTTTCCTTATATAAGACTATGGTAAATAAATTTCACTTTTATGATGATTCTGTGTTAGATAGTTCTTTCTTTTACTGATCTGAAATCCATATTTGCCCCTTGGTGGAGTCAAGCAAAAGCATCGAGTTTAGAAAGTTCTGGGTTTGGTGCCCTTATCATCTAGGCCATTTCCTAGCCATGCTGTCTTGGGAAGTTACTTCTACTGTCTGAGTTCTCCTTTTCTAACCTCTCAAATGGGTACCCTGGTCTGGCTTAGCATGCAGAAACTCATCTTGAACGCAGAGGTTACAGACCCTTTCTGAGCCAGGCTCATGCTAACTTCACACACAGAAGACACTCTTCAAGAAACTTTATAAATATTCCCTCACTTAATCCTCATAAAACCTGTAATGGTTGGGACTATGATTATCCTCATTCTATGGATGGAGAAATAAGGCAGAGAGAGTTCAGGTAATTCATTCAGGTTCACACAGCTGTGGGCTTCCCAGATGGTACTAGTGGTAAAAACCTGCCTGCCAATGCAGGAGACATAAGAGATGCAGGTTTGATCCTTGGGTTGGGAAGATCTCCTGGAGGAGGGTATGGCAACCCACTCCAGTATTCTTGTTTGGAGAATCCCATGGACAGAGGAGCCTGGCTGGCTACAGTCCATGGGGTCACAAAGAGTCAGACCTGACTGAAGTGACTTAGCATGCATGCACACACACAGGGGTTTCTAAATGAGTCACTCAAACTCTGAACTACTCTGCTATGTTACCTTTCAGTAGAAACTTTACGATGCAGTAGGCTCCCAGTCACCAGAAATTTAAGCCAAAGCTGGCCATTTTACTAAATGTGATAGGACCTGTGAAAACACAGAGTATGGTGCTTACTACCTATGAGATGCGCCATCCAGAGCAACCACCTTTCCAGGGGACTGCAGCATGGATGCTGGGCACACGTGACGTCTCTCAAAGCCCTCTGAAACTGATGTCGCCATCAGCCCCCTAAAAAGGGGGAAGTGTAGCTTTGTATACTCAAGGTCTAGTCTTGCCAGGAGAAAGCAAACAGCTGGGATAAGCACCAGAGCACAGAAACGCTTAACAACTTACATCGCGTAGCGCCTGCCATGCACCAGGTCCTGGTCTGGGCACGTTGTGTATATAAACTCATTCAATCCCCCAGCAACCTGACTCAGACTGTTACCGTTTGTGGTTAACAGATGAGGAGACAGAGGCTTAAGGAGATTAAGCAACTTGACTTAATTGGAGGAACGTGGATGAGACTCAATTTTTTAATCCAAGGAGGCTGAAGGTACAGACTTCAATCCTAGTCCTGAAGCCACCATCTCATCTAAAATGGAAATGGAGTGAGTCAGGGAGTTATAGGACCAACGGAGTGAGAAGACAGAGGAAGTCAGAGACATTCAAAAAACCTGTCAGTGATGCAGGGAGGAGCCACCATGGGCTAGTCCCTGAGCCAGAGGTTCCAAGGGGTGGGGGAGGGGCTGGAGCAGCAAAGAGGCCCCCATGCTTATTTTCAAGGAGCTCAAATCCAGGCAGGGAGGAAGGAGACATACCAAAATCTCTCAGAGTGAAGGAGAAGGCAGTTGGTGTCATTACAGAGTTATTTGTTTAGTTATTAAGTCGAGTCTGACTCTTTTGCGCACCCCTAGGCTCCTCTGCCCATGTGATTTCCCAGGCAAGAATACTGGAGCAGATTGCCATTTCCTCCTCCAGGGGATCTTCCTAACCCAAGGACTGAACCTGCATCTCCTCCATTGGCAGGCGTGTTCTTTACCACTGAGGGGCTTTTCTACGGCACCAGCTCTTGGCATTTCAGAGATCTATGACACCCCCAATCCACTTTCCTTCTTCTGACTCTATAGTCAGCAAAGAACAAAGTCAGTTTCACAACTGGAGTTCTGAATGTCCCCAGTAATTCACAGAGACCCCAATACCTTGGAGAAGAAGAAACGCTCAATTTATTAACTGTATCTCCTCAAAACACATATGCACACATGCCTGCATACACACATGCACAAAGGTACTCCTGCATGCACACACATGCAAACTTCCATCTCAGGAAAAGGAATCAGTAGCCCCTAACTTTTCAAAAATTCTTGATGGAATGCTGATAGTCAGGTGGGATGAGCAGAGGCTATGAGTCTGGATACTCCCATCATCTCCTTGTCTGAGCACCCACTGTGGGCCATGCCCTGGATTTAGGTCTGAAGCTAAAGATTTAAACTAGAGGTGAGCCCAGGGAGAAGTGAGTGGATGTGTCTACAAGCTGCAAGGTCAAGGGAGGCAGGAGTCCGTCCTACTCACCCTTCAGGTCCCCAGGACCCAGTAGTGTCTATTGCATGCAGTCAGCCAACAGTAAGCGTCTCTTGAAGAAATGCATGAAGGGGTATGTGTCCTTGGCCAAGGTCAGCTTCTTTCTTGGTGGTGTAAGTTTCCTTCAACCACCAAGAGCGCTATCTTGAAGAAGGATTTGGCATTCAGTGTACATGAGAGGCCTCCAGGAATGCAAGGGAGGATCCATTTCTTAGGGAAAGTGCCTGCTTTCTGAAACCATCCATATTCACCACAGCTTCTGCAGAAATAAAAGAATAAACTTCATGGACCGGTTTTTCATTTTTATTTGTAATTCCTGTCTTGCTTCCAATAAGCAAAGTAAAGCTTCCTCTTTCTCTGACACCGGCCTCGTCATCCCCCAGAGCATCCCTGAGTTTGCCCAGGGCTCTCCTCTCACTGCAGCTCAGCCTGCAGGCGGGCGCCACGATTTTCCTTCATCCTTTCACCTCTTCGGCAGATGCAATAAAAACCTTTCACTGCTTGACAACGAAAAGGCAGCGCTGCCTCAACTGCTGGGTAATTCAGGAAGCCTCTTTCTGGTTTTAATTGGTTTCCTAATTGGACTGTTTATGGGTTGTGCAACAGCCTGGGATAAAAAGGCCGAGTGAGCAATTATGTGCCTGGCATTCCTATCTGGCAGGAGTTAATACTTTAATAAGAAGAAGGAAAAAATCCCAAAGTTCAGTGGAATGCCACGGTTTTGTTCTCAAGAAACACCTCAATGCAAAACAATCCCCCCAAGTCAGAAATGAAGTCTAGCAGTGCTTACCCAGTAGCAAGCTGGCACTTTGTGAGTCTCTGTGTTCCGCTTTGATTTAGTGGGACATACAGAAGAGGGGCTCGCTGGGGCCTGTCAGGTTTATAACTGTGCACTCCCTCACTGGCTGGAGATAAGGGGGTGAGCAGGGCCCTCGATGGGCTCAATTGATTCTCTGGAACGAAGGTTTGTCTTCCCTGGTGGGATGGATGACTTCATTCTGGTAGATGAGGTCACCTGAGTCAAGGCAATAAAGCGTCTGATATTCACATGAAAGCTAGGGTTCAAAGCAACCTCGGGAGGAAAGTCTCGCGATGCTCCCAGACCCTCCACCCCATCAAGAAATTGCCTCTGTGCTAAGACCCTTCTTCCCATGAGATGCTTTATTCCCGAATGAAACTCACTGCCCACGCAAGCAAACTTTGAAGCCAAATTGGATGATTCTAATTTATAAAAATTTGGGAGTAGGTGGGTTGTGCAGAACAACTGTTCGTAATGACTGGGGCATTTGGCCTAACTGAGTGTTGTTTTCCTAAAGGAAATAATATTCTAATTGTTGCCACATCGTAGCAACCGGGTCCTTGGTTGTTTTAAGCAGGCTCACTGGTCTCTTTCAGCTCTGAGAGTCCCTGGTATCAATTTTCTGGTAGAGAAATAACAGACCGGGAACTCGGCTTTCATCTAATCCTGTAGATTACAAGTAACTGTTTCATGATGCTACTGTACTGAGGTGGCATTATCTAAAGCAGCAACACTAACGGAAGGTTTGGATTTGGGAAAGGACCAAGAAAACTTTTCTTTTTGATACAGGAATAAGAAAAGATGACCTCTGCCTATGATTGCAAATTAGAAATCTGCCCAGAAGGCGAAGTCCATTTATGATTTGAGTTTTGAACTGAACTAATTTGGCCCAGTTTTATGTGCTTTATACACACTGATTCAGCTTGGCACTTGGTGGTAGATTGGGGTAATTAGTTAACTTTTCCAAGCATTGCTTTCCTTAGATATAAAATAACACCAAGTCCAACGCTAAGTAAGATAATCTTGTGTTTTGAAAAAATGGAGATGCCATCAATTGCAAGTTGCAATACTATTATTTTTAATATTTACTTTATCTACTTAGCTGCACTGGGTCTTAGTTGCGGTATGCAGGATCTTTCTGTGGTGATTTGTTTAGTTGTGGCATGTGAACTCTTAGTTGCAGCATGTGGGATCTAGTTCCCTGACCAGGGGTCAAACTCAGACCCCCTACATGGCGGTCTTAGCTACTAGACAGTCTTAGCTACTAGACCACCAGGGAAGTCCCAAGATGCAATATTATTTTGTGTCTCTCCAAGAAAGGAAAAACACTAGTGATGGAACCATATCCCAAAGCTTTCTTAACATTTGGAATTTTCATTGGAAAGCTTTTTGAAGACCTATTTTAACATAGATTTTCACCAAGTTTACCAATGACAACTAGGTCATGACCATTGCTTTGCTGCAAGCAGTTCTAGGAGGCCATCAAAGAAAGGATGGTTCCTGATTATGGAGATTTCAAATAGAAAAGTTGTGTGTTAGAACTGAGAACAAACAGGAGCTTGGCACATAGTAAATATTCAATAAAACAGAGATATTGTATTATTAATGATTATTCTGGAGAGGAGCTGTAATGTAATTCAAGTTTTTTTCAAAAAGGAGGTTTAAACAAGTTTGATGTCTGAGTTTCCCTGGACAACAGACTTCCCTGGTGGCTCAGACGGTAAAGCGCCTGCCTACAATGTGGGAGACCGAGGTTCAATCCCTAGGTTGAGGAAATGGCAACCCACTCCAGTATTCTTGCCTGGAAAATTCCATGGATGGAGGAACCTAGTAGGCAACAGTCCATGGGGTCGCAAAGAGTCAGACACGACTGAGCGACTTCACTCCCTTTGGCAACGCCCCACACTGCTCCCTCCCTCTTCCTAGTCTGACCAGACAGACTTTCTTCCCCACAGTTCCACCCAGGGGTCCTATTGGCCCACTTAGGTCACATGTCTTTTTCTGAGGCAGGGAAAAGGGATGTTTTGATTGGCCAGACCTGGGGCATGTGCCCAGTCTGTTGCCAGGGGTTACAGTTAGTCCTACCTCAGCTATATAGCCAGGGAGTGGAAAGAAGTGGCTTCCCAAAGAAAGAACAAGGTAGTTTGTTACCAGAAAAAAGAGGCATGGCTGTGGGACAGTTAAAACCACTTTACAAGACTCAACTCAGGACCCAGGTATCCACAGGTATTTAAGCAGCCACCTTGAACCCAGACCCATCTAAGGATTCAGGAAGCCCCTGACAGCCTCAAGTCTCTGTGAGGAGCTAATAAACAAGCTTATAAGCCTCTTGGCTTATAAGGGGTAAGTACTAAACGCAGTTTCTGTTATGCAGGAGCTGGAAGCTCCCTACCAAAGATGGAAGTTCCTGACTGCAGTTTAAGCATTGCATTTCTTTCTGAACATGCCTACAAGGATGACAAAGTGAGTGCTGAGTTTTCACAAAAGGACATCCACTAAGCTCAGCATGATTACCACCCACCATGCTGGTACCTCCTTTTTCACAGTGCACGCTACTGAAACATGTAGTCAAATGTAACTGAAGTAGTTTTATCAATTCTCGAAAGGGTGGCGGCCATCAGTTAAAGAAATCTGAATGACACAAAGGTGTCAGTCACTCATTCATTGACTAATTCTAGCTTCATTGCTTGGAACAACATTCAAGAATCATGGTGTCTTTAAGATTTTCTGTCTTGAAAGTATCATCTAATTTGCAGAGACCAATTTCCAATATTTTCAAATCTGCTGCCATATATCCTAAAATGTGGGTGTAAATTAGTAAGTGTGATGAGCAAAAAAGAGTCTACTGTCAAATAAGTCTGGGAAACACTGTGATTGTCACAAGACTTCTTGGAGCCTGTACTTATAATTATATTACTCAATAGTTACTCAATTCATAACCCATCTAAGTGCCTTTCATGAACCGAGTTCATTCTCTCAAGAACAATATCACCAGGGGGTAAGGAATAATAATATCCTTCCTATTTTATAGTGTAAGGAAATAAGGCACATGGGAGTGTGGCCAAAATTCAAATCCAAGTTGACCTCAAGGTGTAGAGTGGTTTTTTTTAGCTCTACACCACACTCAATACCACTTGAGTGATGATATGCATTATGATCTTTCAAGGGAAAATGAGAAAAAGTAGATTTGTTTCAAACTTATTTGACACAAAACCCTCCTTTTATAGGATCTCATGAAGTTTAGCTTGCATATGTCCCATGTGGGAAAATGGTGAAATAAAACAACTGCCCATTTTTCTAAGCCCCTCTGAGCCAACATTTATGGACTGTACATTCCCACCACATTCCAGGAGCTGTGTTTGTGGCTGGGGAAGGGCAGGATTACTGCCCTAGGGGAACCTACCATTCAGAAGACAAGACGGCAGGTGCTGTGACAGACCTGAGGATAACAGACCATGGGCAAGCAGAGGAACAGGGGGATTCAACAATCCCTGGAGGCACCCTGGGATACTTAAAAAAGGAGATAGACTTGAAGTGTGGGCATTAAAGGATGACTAGTTTCCTGGTAGCTCAGCTGCTAAAGAATCTGCCTGCAATGCAGGAGACCCCCATTTGATTCCTGGGTCAGGAAGATCCCCTGGAGAAGGGATAGGCTATCCACTCCAGTGTTCTTGAACTTCCCTGGTGGCTCAGCTGGTAAAGAATCCTCTTGCAATGTGGGAGACCTGGGTTCAGTCCCTGGGTTGGGAAGATCCTCTGGAAGAGGGCATGGCAACCTACTCCAGTATTCTTACCTGGAGAATCCCCATGGGCAAAGGAGCCTGCTGGGCTATAGTCCACGGAGTCACAAGAGTCAGACATGACTGAGTGACTAAGCACAGCACAGCACAGAGCCTGTCAAACATAGTACAGGGGACAGAGACATTGCAAGCAGAGGGCACAGCACAGTGACCTTTACTTCCTGCATAGAGATGTTCCAGAAAATGTTAAATGGCATTTGGAGAGCTAGAAGAGGCCTCAGACTTGCTTGTGAACTTATCCCTCAAAGCCCTTATAACCAAGAAAATGACATTGCAGGAGATGCTATGAGTGTCCATCCAGGTAAGAAGGTGGCTTGCCAAACCCTTGGTTGGTTCTGAAAGATGCTAATTGAGTTTGGCAGGGTCTCAGATACCACCCAGACTGGATCTCACCACCATCAAGGGCAAGATTGCTTCTCACAATGACCCTATCTGGTAGATTTAAAATAGGCCTGCTCATTCATGGACACTCTTCCCTTCAAACGGTGGAATCTAATTTCCTCCACTTGAATGTGGGTCAGACTTAGTGATTCTATTTTCCTTAACTTCTTATTTTATATTTGAGTATAGCTGACTAACAATGTTGTGATAGCTTCAGGTGGACAGCGAAGGGATTCAGCCATACATATACATGTATCCATTCTCTTCCAGATTCCCCTCCCATCCAGGCTGCCACAAAGCATTGAATGGAGTTCCCTGCGCTGTACAGTAGGACCTTGTTGATTAGCCATTTAGAATTTGACAACGTATACATGTTGATCCTATTCTCCTTAACTATCCCTTCCCCCTTTTCTTTCCCACTGGCAATCATAAGTTCGTTCTCTGAATCTGTGAGTCTCTATTCCATAAATAAGTTCATTTGTATCATTTCTTTTTGGATTCTGCATGTAAGGGAAGTCACATAATATTTCTCCTTCTCTGTGGTGACTTGATTCTAATGAATAGGAAGGGACAGAGTGATTCTCCATGAAGCTTTTCATAAAAAGGATACGCTTCTGCCAAGTTCTCTCTCTCTCCCCCGTCCTTCTGTATCTCTTCTTCTTGTCTCTTTCTCTGTCCCTTTCTTCCTCTCTTTCTTCTCTCCCTCTCTCTGTATTTGCCTCTGTTTTTTTGTCTCTGTGTGTGTCTGTTTGTCTGTCGGTCTCTGTCTGCCCCCTCTTCCTATCCTCTCCCATTCTGTACACTCACTTTTGGACCCCACTACCATGTATGTGATAAAGAATCTGCCTGCCAATGCAGGAGCCACAGGAGATGTAGGTTTGATCTCTAGGCTGGCAAGATCCCCTGGAGGAGGGCCCAGCAACTTGTTCCAACATTCTTGCCTGGAGAACCCCATGGACAGAGGAGCCCGGCGGGCTACAGTCCATAGAGTGTCAAAGAGTCGGACATGACTTACCAACCGAGCACACACGCATACCGTGTGGCGAGGAAGCCCAGGGTACCTGTGAGGCCATGTGCCATGCCCCCACAACACACAGCCCTAGCTCAGGTCTCAGTCAATGCAGTCATATGTGGAATCACATTATTTTGTGCATTTAAGCTACTCAAACTTAGTTCTACAGTCTTATAGGTGGTGGTCAGAGAGCAGGTAATAGAGTATGCCAAATAACTCCTCTATCTTTTTTAAAAAGCGTATTTGTGTGTTTCTCTTATTCTCTGTGCTTCATGGTAAGAGAAACTACCGTAAAATGCAAAGAAAAAACAGCACAGTTCTTTGGGGGCTTGGGGGCCTAAGAGGGCTCAGGTTTTGAAAGTTAGATTTCAACTTACACAGAGATTTAGAACCTTCCACCCATGTTCCAAACACAGCAGTGATTAAAAGTATTTTAAAAGAAGTTAGAGACCTTTGTGGCTTTACCAGGCCCCTATCTACACATCTGGGCTTCCCAGGTGGCTCTTTGGTAGAGAATCTGCCTGCCAAGGCATAAACACAAGGAGATGCGGGTTTGATCCCTGGGTTGGGAAAATCCCCTGGAGGAGGAAATGGCAACCCACTCCAGTATTCTTGCCTGGGAAATCCCATGGACAGAGGAGTCTGGAGGAGCTACAGTCCACAGGGTCACAAAGTTCGACAAGAAGAGCATGCATGCACACACATATTAAATCTGTTCTGTTGAATCTTCTCAACTGTAATGAATCCCTGGGATATTCATGACAAAGCAGCTCCAGTCTAGGCTGGAGAAACCCTGACCATGTGATCTGACAGTTTCAGTACCTGCTCCTCACAGTGCCAGGTGCTGGGTGAAGTCTGCACAAAGAATGGGGAAGCCACTCAAGACCTTCCAACCCAGCTGTCTTTCCACTGCAGGCCAGGTAAATGATCCCAAAGGGGCTGCTACTCGGTGGGGACTCGGGAAAGCTGTCAATTTTCAGGTACAGGCTGAAAGAATCTTTCTTGATCTTTCTCCTTGGAGGGGGGTAAACTGGGTGTTCCTTTTCTTAAGTGCCCTAACAGCCAGGGTTGAAATTAGGTGGGTTTTTTATTTTTTCTGTTTTTGTTTTTGTTTTAACTCTCAGTTAAGCAGAAAGCTGAATTAACTGGAAAGGTCATAGCCTAAAGCATTCCTGGCTTGGGAGGTTTTTGTCGTCATCACTGGAGGGCCTCCTTGATTATCAGGCTCTGTGAAGTTACAGTCATGGGCCAGGAGATGCGACCCATGACAGGAGACACAACTTGTGAATAAGTCAGCACTGAAGACATTCATTACTGCAGCAGAAGTATGAGGATTCTTTTCTGTTTTTTCAAAATTTATTTATTCGTTTATTTGATCTTAGTTACTGCATGCAGGATCTTCACTGCATCATGCAGGATCTCTCTTTGTGGCATGTGGGCTCGGGAGCTGTGGCACCTGGGCTCCGGAGCATGCAGCCTCAGTAGCTGTGACATGCAGGTTCAGTTGCTCTGCAGCATGTGGAATCTTAGTTCCACTACCAGGGATTGAACCCGCGTCCCCTGCATTGCAAGGAGGATTCTTAACCACTGGACCACCAGGGAAGTCCCAAGTACAGGGATTCTAATTAGGGTGGCTAAAGGGGGTCAAACACACTTGGGGAGTCAGGATTCCTGCTCCTTCTCATGGTTGTGTCAGCCTTGTCTGAGGTGGTGCAAAAAGTCCCTCTCTGAGTTCCCTATGAGACTGCTCGGGGAAGGAAGGTTGCAGTCAGCCAGCTCCCTTTCTTTATAACCAGCATCCATATCATTCCCCACAGGGTGCCTTCAGCAGGAGCATGAATCCTCTCTCCCACCCCCACCAGGGTCCGCACAAATAAAATCCTAAGAATGGCCAATATATTCTGCGCCAAGTCACAATAGCCTGCAAGAGGAAATGCATAAACTCATAACTTCAAACCTAAGCTATTTAGCATCCCATTAAAAATATTCAAAATATAAATCAAAATTCATGGGAATAAGTAATATTCAATTTAGAATTTATGGCATTTTAAAATAGGATGATTTCCTCCAATGTGCAATAAATTTGGTTTTGTGGAATTGCACTTGGCATCTTATCATGACACTTGCTTTATCTACACAGCCCACCAAAGCGGAGTCACTTTATAGAATCTAAATTCACAAATCAACTGTCGTCTTCACTTCACTGATTCATTGCTGATGGGCCTTTCACAAGGTAAAGGAAAAAAAAAATCCCTTCCAAGTTGACAAGAGTAAAAAATGGGGAGGTGAACACTGCCCATCCATCCGCTGGCCGGCTGACCTGCCTGTAGTGATACATGGCAGAATAAACTCATAAACCAGCTGCATCTTTTGACCTCTCAGAATAAATGGAAACAGAAGAGCATTTATGGTGATCATTGTCTTTAAGGATTATGGTCTAGAACAGAAGATGATACAAACCCAAGGAGCATCTTGAAGACAGGAACCTAGGCCAATGAGAGTCAAAAACCTCAAAATTTTAGAGAAGCTTTTTCTTCATTGGTTTTTTAAAGATGAAACTGAAGATTTCTTTTTTATTTTATTTTTGATTGTAGTGGGTCTTCGTTGCTATGCAGGCTTTTTGTTTTCTCTGGTTGCAGCAAGCAGGGGCTGCTCTTCAGCTGCAGTGGCTTCTCTTGCTGCAAAGCATGGTCTCCAGGGCACACGTAGTTTGGTTCAGCAGCTGCAGCTTCCAGACTTCAGAGCCCAGGCTCAGTAGTTGTGGCACACAAACTCAGTTGTTTTGAGGCATGTGGGATCTTCCTGGCCCAGGGATCAAGCCCATGATTCCTACATTGGTGGGCAGATTTTTTAACCACTGAGTCACTAGGAAAGCCCCCTTTGTCAGTTTTTAAGGCCCCGGCTTTCCTGTTGTTTAATCAGGTGACAGAGTGATGCTAGAGAACAGGTAGCAGGGAACGGGCCTCTCGAGTCTGCAGAGAAAACATTACATAAACACTAGGAGGAAGGAAAGTGACCTAATTGAAAGATTTGGTCAGATAGGCTGCAGGTATTTTTAGAGTCACCTGCATACAGCTTTTCTGAATGTCAAACTTTAGCTTCATATGAGGTGAGGAAAAACCCCTACTTTGCAGTGTAAGAAATTCATATGATTGGCAAATACATAGCTATTTTCTTAAAAATGTAAAATTGTTTTTTTAAGTAACAAAAGCTGAAGCTTTAAAAACATGTCCTCAGTTAATTTAAGCCTAGACCATGCTTTATAAACTTTTTTTTTTTAAAGCACCATTTGTGGAATGCAAATGCATTTTTCAGTTCTTAATTGACAATATTCAGAACCAAACTCTTAATTATGTTTGAGAGAAAAGTAAGAAGCAAAGTCGGGGCATCCTAGTCAGGATAGAAGCACATGAATTTCAATTTTCTGAACTCAACTCTGGGACAGAAATAACATATGTGGATTCAAAATGACTAATGAGACTTGGACCATCAGTGTCTAGAAATGGATTCCTGCCTATTAGAAGTAGGCAACGGGGGACACGTTTAGGGAAGTGCTAATTCTGACCTCATACTTAGAATCTGTATTCAGATGTTCTGTTGGGAAGTTGAATATATTTTAAGGGACTTTTTAATGGTAAAAATAATGAGCCATTATTGTAGAAAGATTGGAAGAGGAAAAGATTACCTCCAATGAAATCACCCTACTGCAACTATGAGTATTCAGTGTATTCACCTTTACTTTAACATATATTCGCAAGGATAGCATATATATAATTTTGTGTTTTTTAATCTTTTTTAACATTTCCTTCATGTTTTTGTAATTATAACTTTAATGGCCACATAATTATCAGATATATGCACTATGATTTAATTGATCATCATTTAGTTTATAATTGTTGGGTATTTCAGCAGCTTCTACATTTTCAAATTATAAATAATTCTCTGACTAGTAACTTCATATTTGTGAACAACATACTTGTGGACAATTAAACTTCAAAGGCCTAAATAGCAAGTTAAATACAGCTGAGGAGAGAATTATAGAGTCAGAAGAGAGATCTGAGGAAGTTTCTCAGAATGGAGTGTAAAGTTAGAGAAAGATGGATCACATGGAAGAGAGATGAGGAGACCCAGAAGATGGATCAGAAGAGGCAAATACATCTAGGTGGCGTTCCAGAGATGAGTACGGGAGGGTAGGAAAAAACATCAAGTGCCAAGTGTACATGAAGGCTGACGGCTTCCTAGAGTCAAAGAGTCACGAGACTCCAAATAAAGAAACAAATGTTGGGAAGAATTAAAGAAACCCATACTCCTTCATGTGGAATGAAAGTGCAGATTACCAAAAACAAATGAAAAATCCTAAAAGCAGATGCAAGGGAATGGACTAATTAGAATGACGATAGGCTTCGGAGAAGCAATCAAGGTTAGTAAATAACAGAACAGTATCTTCAAGTCGTTGAAAAAGTAAATTACTTAAAAGTGAGGATCAAATAAAAGTTTTCATACAAACACCGAGAGTTACTATTCCATGATCCTTGCTACTAAGGGATAGTTGTTCAGTCTCTCGGTTGTGCCCAACTCTTTGCGACCTCATGGACTGCAGCATGCCAGGCTTCTCTGTCCTTCACTGTCTCCCAGAGCTTGCTCAAAGTCATGTCCATCGAGTCTGTGATGCCATTCAACCATCTCATCCTCTGTCACCCACTTCTCCTCTTGCCCTCAGTCTTTCCCAGCATCAGGGTCTTTTCCAATGAGTCAGCTCTTTGCATCAGGTGGCCAGAGTATTGGAGCTTCAGCTTCAGCCTCAGCATCAGTCCTGCAGATGAAGGACTATACATGGTGGTAAACCTTAAGAAACATTACATTTTAAAGTCATAACAAGGCAAAAATGACCTCTATTATCATTTTTATTCAGTGTTGCTCTAGATGTCCTAGAAAGTGTAATAAGTAAGAAAAATAAACAAACATGTGAAAAGCAGAAATAAGATTACATTATTTATATGGCAATTTTTAATATAATTGTCTACATAGAAGACCAAAAGAATGGATAAACTAAGAAAGTACAATAAGGTTTCACAATACAAAATCATTATACCAAAAGCAGTTAAGTATCTCTATGCAGTGACAAGCTTTTAAAAATGTAATTTAAAAAATTCTCATTACAAACTGCTGCTGCTAAGTCATTTCAGTCGTGTCCAACTCTGTGCAACCCCATAGACGGCAGCCCACCAGGCTCCACCATCCCTGGGATTCTCCAGGCAAGAACCCTGGAGTGGGCTGCCATTTCCTCCTCCAGGGGATCTTCCTGGCCCAGGGATCGAGCCTGGGTCTCTTACATCTTCTGCATTGGCAGGCGGGTTCTTTAGCATTAGTGCCGCCTTGGGAGCCTCTCAGTGTTTAGGCCTATAACTTTATCTACTTTTATTTACTTAATAAAATATTTACTGGGCATTTACTTTGTGCCAGGTGGTGTTCTAAATGCTGGCAAAACAGCAGTAAACATCTTGGATAAGATGCCTTGCCCTTAGACTTCCTTGGCCATCCAGCAGTTAAGACTCCATGCAGACGGCTTGGGTTCAATCCCTGATTGGTGAACTAAGATCCCACATTCCTTGAAGTGTGGCCAAAAAGTAAAAAAAAAAAAAAAAAAAGAAGAAGAAAGGAAAGATATGCTTCGCCCTCAAGGAGTTTATATTCTAGTTAGGAGAAGCAGATGCAAACAAGATAATTAAGTAAAAATATACAGTATGTTGTTGTTTGGTGGCTAAGTTATATCTGACTCTTTCATGACCCCATGGACTATAGCCCACAAGGCTCCTCTGTTCAAGAGATTTCCTAGGTAAGAATACTGGGGTGGGTTGCCACTTCCTTCTCTAGGGAATCTTCCTGACCCAAGGATCAAATCCACATCTCTTGCATTTCAGGCAGATTCTTTACCACTGAGCTACCTGGGAAGCCTATATAATACATTAGTAAAGTCAAGCCAAGTCACTCAGTTGTGTCCGATGCTTTGTGACCCCATGGACTGTAGCCTACCAGGCTCCTCTGTCCATGGGATTTTCCAGGCAAGAGTACTGGAGTGGCTTGCCATTTCCTTCTCCAGGGGATCTTCCCGACCCAGGGATCGAACCTGGATCTCCAGCATTGCAGACAGATACTTTACCATCTGAGCCACCAGGGAAGCCCATATAATACATTAGATGGTGGTAAATGCTAAAAGAGAAACATCAGGATAAGGAACAGGCAGTATATGTGAGTATTTGGTAGTAGAAGAGGAGGGCATCCGGGAAAGAGGGGTTCGAGGGCCTCCCTGAGAAGGTGATATTTGAGTAAAGATCTGAAGGAGAAGAGGGAATGAGGAAATAATGTTCAGAAAATAAGAAATAGCAGATACAAAGTGTTTGAGGAAAGAGAGTGCCCGGCTTACTTAGGAGACATCAGGAAGACCTCGTGACAGAATAAAGTACAAATCACAGGAGAGGTTGGAGGAGTGATGAAAAGGAACAAAAATGATGTTGGGTCTTAAACACTCTCATGAGGAATCGGCTTATTTATTTATTGGCCATCAGATCTTAGTTGCAACACACGGGCCTCTCTCTAGATGTGGGCTCCAGAGCTTGAGGGCTCAGCAGTTGCAGGGGTTTAGTTGCCCCGTGGCATATGGGATCTTAGTTCCCTGACCAGGCGTTGCAACTGAGTCCCCTGCATGGGGTGGTGGACTCGTAACCACTAAACCACCAAGGAATTACTTGGCTTTTATTTTGAGAGATATGAGGAGCTACAGAAGCATTTGCACAGAGGAGTGACAAAAATCTGACTTAGGCCATAAACGATTCCTATAGCTGCTGCATTGTCTGCAGACCATCAGGGGCTTGGGTGAAAGCTGGAAACTCAGGTAAGAGGCTACTGAAGTCCATTCACTGAGAGATGGAAGTACCTGGGCCAGAGAAGGATCAGAGGAGAACAGCTTCAAGTTTCCATGGTAGTGTTTTCCCCAAAGCCCAGAGGTTAGAGGAATTTAAGCCTCTTAAATGCCCTCCAGGGCCCCAGGAACACCCTAATGAGAAATCACATTATTGCAGAGTGAGCTTCATCACCGCACATGGCAATAGTATTCGTAAGAGGCAGTCACATCTAGGGATGTGGAATAGATTCTGTTTTGCCTGAGCCCAGCTGAAGGCACAGTCCTCTAGAAGACTCCTCCCTGATGAAAAGGACCAGAAGCCCAGACCACAAACACCCTGCAGAACCCTGGGAAAGAGGAGCTTTCTGCTATGATTGACAGCTCCTCCACATATTCCCAGATGTCACCAATACTCTGGAAAAATTATAGCTTAGGGACTTTGACTTCCTCCACTTGATACGAATGTCGCTTTAGGCAAAAAGAAACACAAGGATAAATCCCTGTTGATTCATGACAATTTACTGACCTTCTACTATATGCCAGGCATTGCATTAAGACTTCAACATAAATTATCTTATTTAATTCACTAAAACAACTCAGCATTGGAAGTATAAACCAGCCCAGTTTTACAGACAGAAAATCAGGACCCAGAGAAGAGTCTTGTCTATTAACTGCTGGAGTTAATATTTAAACTTGACCTGGCCTCAAAGCCACGTTCTCCTTTCACCGCTCCACATTCTCTTGAATTGATTGACAGAGACTGGTATTCCTGACAGTGGGTTCTGGTCGATTTCAATGGAAGCCTCTGAGCCATTGCCTTGACTCCTCTTTACTCTTAAGCAAATGGTGGGGAACAAGGGTCAGTCTATTTTTTTTCCTAAAGAATCTGATAGAAAACACTTCAGGCTTTATGGCCATATGGTTTCTGTTGCAACTTCTCAGCTCTGCTTTTGTAAGCATGAATGCAGCCATAGACAATACCCAAAGGAACTGGGTGGCGGGGGGAGGGGGGGGGGGGGGGGTTTCCAAGAAAAGTTTCTTAATAAAAATAGCCTGGGTTTGGCCTCTGGGCCATAGTTTATGGAACTCTGATGTGGAGGATGAAAGAATGGCTTCAGGATCTAGGTTGACTGGGTTTAATCCTGGTTCTACCATCAACCTTCAGGAACTTATCTAATTTCACTATGTAAAATTGGGATAGAAACACTGTGAGAATCAAAAACCTGAATATGGATGTTATTTAGAAACTTCTGAAATAAAAAGTATTATTGTGTGGCCTTACCTTCAAGATTTTTAAAATTGAAACCAAGATTGAGTTTAGCACAGTGAACTTAAGACAGCCTATGGACTTGAAGATCTCAAAGCAAAGAGCACAATGCTTTGGATCAGATCATACTGAGCTTCTGAAAACACTCTTTATGTACTTCAGTTCAGTTCAGTTTAGTTGCACAGTCATGTTCAACTCTTTGCGACCCCATGAACCGCAGCACGCCAGGCCTCCCTATCCATCACCAACTCCCAGAGTCCACTCAAACTCATGTCCATTGAGTTGGTGATGCCATCCAACCATCTCACCCTCTGTCATCCCCTTCTCCTCCTGCCCTCAATATTTCCCAGCATCAGGGTCTTTTCAAATGAGTCAGCTCTTTGAATCAGGTGACCAAAGTATTGGAGTTTCAGCTTCAGCATCAGTCCTTCCAATGAATATTCAAGATTGATCTCTTTTAGGGATGGACTGGTTGGATCTCCTTGCCATCCAAGGGACTCTCAAGAGTCTTCTCCAACACCACAGTTCAAAAGCATCAATTCTTTGGCACTCAGCTTTCTTTATAGTCCAACTTTCACATCCATACACGACCACTGGAAAAAACACAGCCTTGACTAGATGGACCTTTGTTGGCAAAGTAATGTCTCTGGTTTTTAATATGCTGTCTAGGCTGGTCATAACTTTCCTTCCAAGGAGTAAGCGTCTTTTAATTTCATGGCTGCAATCACCATCTGCAGTGATTATAGAGCCCCCCAAAATAATGTCTCTCACTGTTTCCACTGAATCCCCATCTATTTGCCATGAAGTGATGGGACCAGATGCCATGATCTTAGTTTTCTGAATGTTGAGCTTTAAGCCAACTTTTTCACTCTCCTCTTTCAGTTTCATCAAGAGGCTCTTTAGTTCTTTTTCACTTTCTGCCGTAAGGGTGGTGTCATTTGCATATTTGAGGTTATTGATATTGAGTTATGTACTTGGTATATTTATTGGGTACCAAGTATGTACCAGGCATGGAATAAGGATGGAAGATACTAATACCCTGCCATGTTCTGTGCTAATGTCTGAGATTGAGGGAATGCCCATTTTGGAGATCACTGGGAAAAAAAAAAAAAAACCTTACAGACAAAACAATTATTTTAATTTAGTGCTTTTCTGTTTCAAAACCAATCCACTAAAAAGTGACTCTAAGGTCCTCAAGTACAATTCACATCTGAATTTGATGCCAGTTGAGTTTGGTCATTATGGTTTAACCACTAGGGTATTAATTGAAGCACTAGAAAATACCTCTGGTCAGTTTCATTATCTAATGGCACTTGGGTTTTCTAATGCATCTTAATAAGAGCTGTTGCATATGCATAGACCAGTCCAGACTTTACAAGGAATAGTTTATGCTGATTAAGAAAAATGAAAACTGGCCACAATCTCCTTAGACTTCAAGTACAGTTATTTTTCTTATTAATTTTTCCAGATATGATTGGGCTTTAAAATACTGGCTGGATTTCATTTAAAACTATTAGTAATTTTTTTGTTTATCAATAAAATTAATTGCTATAAAAAATCTCTGCTGGCTTTATTTATACATCTGAATTGAGTTTCTTAGTATTACTGAGTACAGAAGATCAATTCCTCTAAATATGATATAATTTCTCAAAAAATGGTAGCTTTATGCTAAAAATAAGATTTTGTTTTCCTTAACTTGACTTACTTTAAGAATTAAGTGTACCATTTGCTAATTAAATTACTCAGTATTGACTCTAAAACTTTTGGTTTAAAACCTGATTTGACAAAAAGCCATTTGAAACATTAGCTCATGTTGTTCTCAGTGTGGGAACGCTGATACTCCATGCTCCATACACAATCTGGATTCCACCAGATTTCATTTCTGTTTTAAACCATATTGAAAGCATATTTTAAAATAAAAATAGTTTAAGCTGTAATCATATCAATGTATTAACTACTGACTAGGTTCGAGTCAAATTTATGGGAGAAAAAAAGGAAACCAGAAAAAATGAAGCCCTAACCTAATAGAAAGGAATTGTGCAAAGACCACTTTTTTCAAAGTTGGCCCTCGTTCAAGGTACATATGGTCACATAATCTTTTAAAAAGCACAATTCAAGTCTCAAGTCTCGATTTAATTTTATAATAGCATAAATGGAATTACACTGCTGATGAAGTTCAGCGCTTAAGCTGAAGCACACACCAGGCTGGCTGAGTGACCTGACTCAGCGTACTTGGCCCTCAAGACAGCGCAGGGCACCTCTGCAGCTTACCTTCTGTGAACTAAATCACAGCCACCAGGCTGGATGGGATTCTTCATATGAATGGCATCCCAGTCACCTTGTAAACATGGTCGTAATGCAAGGTTAGTAACTACTTTACAGCAACGCGTTATGTACTCTGTTTCCCCTCTTTGTATGTTTTTGGGGAGGGTACCAGGGATTAGCTAATGGAAAAGCATTGGCTCCCATAGCAGAGTTCCAGGTTGAACTCTGGGTGGAGACTGGGTAAATTTTCCAACATTCAAATCTGCCTGAGCTCTGTAATTTTTTCAAAGTGTATCTTAAAGGTCAGCCTCTAAATGGCTACTAAGGAACATAAGGGACCTGCAGCTGAGCCTTTTTTTTTTTTTTTTAACTGATGAAGCAACTAAAATATAAGTGCATACCTCTGGCCACGGCTCACACCTTAGGTAGCTGGAGACCATCTCTTTTGCTCTCAGCCACAGCCTTTGGGTCAACCACTAACCTAGAAGTCCTCCTTCTCTAGCCCTGTCAACATAGGCTTCCTTGCTGGCATGTGCTGGCAAGTCTTGGTGTTTCCCCTGAAGACTTGGAATTGTTCAGGGGACTGTGTTTTATTCTCTCTGTATTCTCAACATCTAGAACATAGAGTCTATCGCATATTTAAAAATGGAACTATGACCGGAGGACTGTCTATGCACAACGACGAATCTTGATGCTTCACATTTAATAACTTGTGGAGATTTGTTTTTCAGATGAGAAAATAAACCCCACAGAGTCAGATAATCTATCTGGGATCTCATACCCAGTAAGTAGCAGGATGGGATTTTGCCCCAGATCTGTCTCCCAAACCCAAACCTTTTGGATCACACCCAGAAATAATGTGATGTAAGGCAGAAAATGACACATTCCTGCAGGAATTGTATTTGAAGTACCTCAAGGCTTGGAAAAGGGACCACCACCAGCCAGGAAAATTCCTTGGCATATCTACCCTCCAGAAATCTCAAATAGCAGCTGAGTCCAGGAGCTTTCTCCCTGCTGATTTTCCAGCGGGAACTGGTCCATGGCATGTGCTTCACCTTTTTGCCATTAGACCTGAGAACCATAGGCGATTAGCCCCAAGAATTTCAGTGGAGAAGGAAGAGAACACCGTGGTCTGCTTAATCAGCAAGCGTGCCAAAGTCCTTCCAGTAAGCCCCAAATAGCTGTGCTAATGCAGGGCAGGCAGCAGCCCATGAGCCACTTGACGAGCCAGCTTTAGACTCACAGTGGTGGGGAAAGCCAGCCGTGGCTCCTGCAGCAAGCGGACTGCCAGAAAGCCACTTGCTGGTCCCAGTGCCATCCCCTGCCTGCCACCCTCGGTCCTGCTCTGTCTTTAGAAACCACTGAACTGCCCCTCAAAGTTATGAACCTGAAATCTGATCGTTCAATCCCATTACGGCCAAGTGCATATTGACGGTCATCAGCCACACTGGCTTACATTGTCTGTGAGTGAGCCTTCTCACAACTTGCTAACATGGTCTCATCCAGACAGAAGCCTTCTGGTCCAAATGAACCAAGGTAATTTACAGAGGGACTATTTCTGGGTTTCCAACACTATTCCTTGCCTTCATTGGGGTTTGCTTTTTTGTTTTACAAACAATGCTTGTGTTCATTTTCTTACTCTTATTTTAAAAAATCCTCTTAGAAGTTAAAAGTCATCTCTTTTCTACCTTAAATAAGATAGTAAGTGGAAATCACTCACAGCACTTCCCTTTTTGCTTTCATTGCCAGGAAGCTCCAAACCAAAAAAAAAATTTTTTTTAGTTGCAAATATTTTCCCTTAACTTAGATCGAGCCACCATAATCCTAACCCATCACCCCCTTATTACTTAGCTTTGCTTTCTGTCTATTCTTTTTACCGTTTCTGTGCTTTGGGGAGAGAGGAAAGCTACCTATTTCCTTTTTGAAAGGCAGAGGAGTATAAATAATTGAAATCAGTCTTAACCCCAATACACACTGCAGATAAACATAGCCTTTCAGAAACGATCCCTCCCTTCACCCTGCCGCTCTCAAATTCCCAATGGCACATCCTTCATCTGAGCAGAGAATCACCGGCTGATTCTGTTCCTTGCATTTGGCCTCCAGCCTAGACCTCAGACACACAAGCTGAATTAGGGCCTGTCTTTGAGTCCTCAGGAGGATCAATGTTATTGCCACTGGCAGTTCCCTGGCCCCTCCTTCAGTCTCCTTCCAACAGGTTACAGGATCAAGTCACTTTGATGGTTGTTATCACTTATTATGGTTGACATACAAGCATCAGAGAATAGCATCTATCTTAATGTTTGAATTATTTTTTTTCCTCAAATTAATGGGCAAGATCCTAAAACTCTCCCTATGACAAAAGATGATTTGATGAATCACAAATAAATCCCTCTGAGCATAAACGAATAAGGTTCGAGCCACTTTGAGTTATTTTTCTTGTCTGATAAAACCATTATCAGGTTTACAACTTTGACAATGCTGAACCACATTCCTTTGATCATCTTATAAAATTAATTGATCTTGCTTATCTATTGTTCTATTTTAAATCATTTAATTGAGGATATTAAGAGAAGTAATGGTAACAACTAAGGCATTTATTAAGCACTGATGTTCAAACTTGCAATGTGATTTTCATAATCTGAATTTCTCTATCACCAAATTCTATTCTTATGGGAATTTACATATAGAGCACCTCCGGCCACAGATAATTTTCTGTTGCTTAACGTTCTAAAGGATAGACATACACTGTGGCAAATCATTGCAGCTATACTTAATTTTAATTATTCTTTTAAATCAGATAGATACCCTGCAGTGAAATTCTTATAATTAAATAGAAATTAAAAGTTTCTAAAAGCCTTAATTTCAACTTCAAATTTAAATGCAAATGAATGTATGGGTATCAAAAGAATCTCCCTCCCCACCCCCTCCAAAATTTGGAGGGAATTCTCTAAAAGCTTAGGCTGACCATGAAACCTTATTGTGGCCCCCAAGAGGCCCCTGGGCTCCAAAGCCATTCCATTCTGCTATGTCTGGCCCATGACACTGACTACATAGGCAGGAAGACCCAGTTTTCCCAAGTGACAGGTGCCCAAAAGAGTTATTTTAGTTTGGGTTCCCTGGGAAGCAGACCGTGAGACAGAATTCATGTGTCAGCTGTAGGGAAGTGGGCTCAGGAAACAGGGCTGTAGAAGGGAGGCATGAGACATGGGAAGGAAGACGGCCAGCCAATAAGGGGTGTGTTATTAAGCCAATCAAACTGGGGCTCAATCCTGCTAGAGAGTATGCAGAGCTGCTGTAGAATATACACGCGTTTCAAGAGTTATCCTGTCCTATGGGCGAGGGAGCTGGGGTATTTATACACCACTCCCATCAGTTATTAATGTGAACTGCTTCTGAAAAGAGTCAGCTGCCTGGCACTGAAGTATTTGTGTTTGAGCTGTGAGCCAAGTGAATGTTTTGGCCTCAGAAAGACCCCAGGCAAAAAGACACGTGTTGAGCATCCCCGAGAGCCCTGAGGTAATAAGACCGTGCAATCACCACTAGCATCCATTCCAAGGAGCTAGCCTAGAAATTCCAAACTGAATGCAGCCTGCAGGTGTGTCTTGGTTGAAGCATACCACATTTTTTTTTTTAACTTTTGGAAGTTTTAGCCAAGAATTAGGATTTCTGAACCCTCTTGAATATTTTGATGTAATTGATCTAGGACAGGATTGGAGACTTTGAAGTAAATCAACTAGCCACTATTTGGTGAGTAAATCACAGGTACTAAGTATTTACCTTGTGACAGACACAAAAGACCCTGTGACTAGGTCCTTCCAGGACCTAGTGATAGACCTTCCAGGAAGTGACAGACTACCCAGTGCAGCAAAGCTGTGTCAAGGCCTTATCTGCAGCCCAAAGGGAAGATGCAACACGAGGAAGACCAACTGTCAGAGTCTTAGACAACTGCCTCAAGCTTCATTCTCCAGCTGCTCCCCAGGACGAGTCTGCCCTCCAGGGCTACCCATATTTTGGCAATGGTAATGGGCATTTATAGAATGCCAGGCACTCTTTTCAGTGCAGTGTGTGCACTTGGACTCACAGGATTCTCACAACACTCTTTGGGATAGGAGCCATATTTCACGTAAGGAAGCTAATGCTCAGCAAAGTTGAGTAACTTGCCTGGACTAATACAGCAGGAGAAAATCCGAATACAGTGGTTTTTTTTTTTTTTTAATTAATTTTTATTGGAGCATAGTTACTTCACAATGCTGTATTAGTTTCTACAGTGGAACAAAATGAATGAGATACATATACATATACTTCCTTCCTTTTGGATTTCCTTCCCATTCATGTCATCACTGTGCATGTAAGTAGAGTTCCCTGTGCTATACGATATGTCCTCATCAGTTATCTGTTTTATACATGCTATCAGTAGTGTATGTGTGCACTGAGATTTGAACGCAGCCTGACTCCAGAGGTTGAGCCCCTAACTATCACACCGCACTGCCTCTAAAAGCACACCCAATGCAGTACTAAATCCTATCTTTTCTCTCCCGTTCCTATCATTCCTCTCAACTAGTGTAGTCCTTTGTCATCCTGGCAATTCAGGCTCCAGCTTCCTGATCCCCTTGAGGCCTCCTCCAAAACCGTGGTCCACTCCAGTCTCCAACCTTTGTTGAATTCCTGCAGCACTTTGAGTCTGAACTCTGCAACTGACCTTGAACCCCACCCAGTCAGCTCCTGTTGACAGGGGTTATAGTTCTAGGGGGTTCTAGTTCTAGTTCTATAGTTCTAGTGAGTTGTGCCCAACCACAACTAACAAGACTAACTTCTCATCCCCGAATAATATTTCATCCCCAAGTGTATTTCACAGCACGTATCCAAGTCAAAGTTTTAGAAGGTGTCTGTTTATGAAACATATCAGCTTCTTTGCTATTACAAACTAACCTAGAAGACGACATCAACACTGACCTCGAAGTGCCCTGAGAAAGATCTGCCCTTGATTTTTTTAAAAAATATTTTTATTTTTGTCTGTACTGGGTCTTCCTCGCTTTGCACGGGCTTTCTCTAGTTGTGGTGCGTGGGCTTCTCCTCTGCGGTGGCAGAGCATGGGCTCTGCAACACCAGGCTCAGCAGTTGCAGCTCGTGGACTCTGCAGTTATGGCTCGCAGACTCAGCAGCTGTGGTGCACAAGCCCAGCCGCCCCCGCTGCATGCGGGATCTTCCTGGACCAGGAATGGAACAGGTGTCCCCTGCATTGCAAGGTGGACTCAACTACTGAACCACCAGGGAAGCCCTGCCCTCAATTTTTATGTCATAGATCCATACTGAAGTTTCAAACTTATTCTTATTGAGTCAAGAATTCAGTGGCATCTCTTCCTGCAATCCTGCTGCTTTCTCTTCCTAATCTTCAACGTGTTTGTTTATCAAGCTACTTCACGATACATTTTTCTGGACTGTCTCACACCCAAGATTCACAGGGACATAGTTCTCTCTGCATAACATCCTAGTGTTCCCTGCAGCAAAGTCAAAAGTCTTCAGGGGCAGGTAGGTTATGAGAGCAAGGGAGGTGACCCAGGCACCTTAGGCAAATTGGATGTCACAGGATAACTCTTCTCATGAGACCATCCACATCTCAGCTCCAGCCAAGTGTTGCCCTGCAGGAAGGTTAATGCCTTTCTATTATTGAGGGAAACCCAGCAGTTCATATTGTAATCTAAAATCTCCCAGATTTAAAAAATAAATAAATAAACAATTTTAAAAGTCTCCCAGATTTTTAACATTGCCAACTAGTTTAATTATATTGTAAATGCAACACAGGCTGGATTCACACATGTGTGAGCTCAGGGACCCAGCACATAGGTCACCAGAATACAGAGTGTGGTCAGCAGACAAGCACTGTCATGCTATTTATGTGAACTTGGCACTTATCAGTGAGGGCAGTGTTTCAAGTCTTGAAATCTACATGTAAAACAAAGTCTGTGATTCCTTCTCTCGGGATGTCAAATAATTAGTCCTCCTGCGTTGTATTTTTCCTTCTCAATATTGTAAGCATCCAAAGATGACTTCAGTCTGTCAATTCAATGATTCTTTCATTCAGCAAAAATTTATGGGCACTGACTACATGCTAGGTACTGCTCCAGACACTGGGGAAATAACAGACAACAACAAAAAGACCAAAATTCTCTGCCTTTATGGGACTTATTTTTAGTTTTTAATTTAGCTGCATCGGGTCTTAGTTGAGAGAGGCTCATAGACTCAGTAGTTGTGTCACTAAGGCATAGTTGCTCTGCACTAAGGCATAGTTGCTCTGCAGTATGTGGAATCTCACTTCCCCCATCAGGGACTGAACTCATGTCTCCTGCATTGCAAGGCAGATTCTTAACCACTGGACCACCAGGGAGGTCCCTGGGACTTACATCTTAATTGGGAAAATGAAATTGATAAAAGGAGTCAGGGTGGGTCCTGCATATGGACACACTGAAAGGACCAACATCCTTTGGAGCTGAGCTCAGTGTGGACTGGCTCTGCCAGCTGCCCAACCTTCTATCCACTTCTGCATCAGAATCAGGGACCTCACAGCCGTTTCTGGAGCTGCATTTTGCCTACACATAGCTGAAACCCAAGCCAGACTGCATATCAACCCAAGGACTTCCCCTGCTTCATCCCTGCCCATGCTTTGGAGCCGTACATGGCAGCTTTGATCGTTTCACTGAAAACGATTTAGCAGATGAAATATCTCCCTGCAAAGAGTGATGGTCCTTAACCCATCCTTTCAGGCTGAAGTCACCAGGAGATGCTCAAGGGGCATGCATGTTATTGGACAAGAGTTACATCTGCCCCAACAGTGAAGACTCAACCTTAAAGCTCCTTGTGTGGTGCCATATGAACCCAGTGTGCTAGCGAGATGGCACTGTGGTAATAGGAAACCTGATAGCTCAGAGCTGAAACACGAGGCGGTACAGACAGAAAAATAGCAAAGCAGTTATTTGCTATGATTATGATCATAACCTTAACACAGGACTCAGACCCTCATTTTGCTCCAGGGATGGGTGCATCCAGCGTGGGAGTTTTTAGCTGCTTTGTGGCTGAGAGAACTAAGGCATTTCACTGACACAGCGCAAATGAGAGTTAGTCTCTCCTCCACCCCAGCGACCATCTTTGCAGAAAAACACATACTCATGGACTGCAATAAATAAGGCAAGGAGTAGTGCCTCTCCTAAAGGGAATTTGAGAAAATGTTGTTTAAAGCAAGTCTTTCTTCCCATGGAAGATACTTGATGTGGACAGAGTAGGATCAAAAAAATTAGAGTTTTTACATGAGTTTTAGCTCCTCTGTGCTGCAAAAAGAGAAGGACATTTAACTTGTTTTGTGATATTGATGTCTTCTCATGAATAGTGTGTAAGTTCCTATGATTTAGAGGATACGATTTAGGAGTTTTTCAGTTATAACAGAAAGCACAACTCAATCTACTCTACAGAAAATAATAATTTTAAAATATATTCATATAGTTAAAAAAGACTAAGATTTCTGCCTTCAGGCATGGCTCGATCCAGGTGTTCAAACACTGTCATTAGGACTCGGTTGACTTCACTTCCCTCTGTGTTGCCCTAACTCTCAGGAAGATTTTCTCCATGAGTTGGTCATAGGCAGCTCAATCTTCATAGTGTCAAGCCCTGCAGAAAGAGAGTTTCTTTTCTCCAAGCAGCTTTAAAAAAAAATCCCCAGGTCTGACTCACACTGACCCAAATGGAGTAACATGCCTACCTCTGAACCAATCACTGGGGCCAGAGGAGTGTTATTATCTGATTGGCCAGATCAAAACACAGGCTGAGGGTGGAGTCAACACCACCAAGACTCCCATTGACTGTGGATATGGGAGGGTCAGTTACCCTGGAGGAAAATTAAAATGGTTGTTGGAGGGATGATTGGATGAGAGAAACAAAATATACTTATCAAACTCAGGCTAGCTTTTGGAGAGAAAGCGGAGAATATGAGGAACCCTGGGGTGCATGGTGGGGTTGGGGAAAGGTGGGGAGGAGGTTTCCCCGAATCGTTGGTGGTTCATTCAGGAAAACATGTGGGTAATTTTAATTCAAAAGAATTAACCAGAGTTAGCAATTTCCTGTACGGGTATTCTGAAAAATGACACCAGCCCAACACCAGGCACTTGGTATTTGATTCCTGCTGCTAGCACACTGACAAATTGCCAATATACATGCAGCGAGTGTTGTTAAGTACTTCACATATTTATGCTGACTTCACGGGAGCAATAGATTCCGTGGCAGAGACACTCTTGCATATTTATTGGAAAGGTGCTTTGCGTGGCATGCTGTGCATTGCCTTCCAGCCTCTCCATCTCTATTTCCAAGCTTCATTTAAGTATTGATTTGAATAAAGTCATAATTGCAACAGAAGCCTTCGTAACTTAACTGGAAGTGGATCTACTCTGCAATGTACGATGTACCATTTGATGTCATTCTAGATTGTTCTTAACTCTGTTGTCTCCGGGTAACTGACAGTATCCTGGATTTCTTGCCTTTCTCCCTTTGCATATGCCAGATGGAATGATGCAGACTAAGAAGCAGAGAATAATCAGGGCTTACAGGGGAGGAAATGGGGACCCCAACCTGCTGCAGTGGACCCAAGTTTGCCTATGAAAGTCTAACCCTTCCAAATAGATCTGTCAGTTCAGTGAGAATGACCTTAGGATCCTTCTTGTCCTTAGTCTCTCTTGTTGGAAAGAAAAGGAGTGGAGGAGCAGATGGAGGAGACAAATCAGAGTCCGACTGGGTGAAAACCTATGTCCATTTTGGCATTTCCCACAAGGCTGGAAATAAACAGCATTTGGACGTGAGTCACCACACCATCAGCCTCAGAGCTTGGTCTCCTGATGGATTTACCCTCCACCAAACAAAGACACATACTGTTCTACGGTTCTAAAGATGACAGGCCATTTGTGGGGCACGAGTCTGGACATGCACCACCGCAGGCCTGGAAAACCCGTTCCCCCTGACCGCAGCCCCCTCGTGACGGACCTCACGGGCTGTGAGAGGTCTGGCCAGGGCTTCACAATACAGAATTTCAGTGTGAGGGTAACTGGCGGACAGAGAGACAGAAGCCACCATCCTCGTCTTCTTCAGAGGGAATGGGAATCTGGGATCCTTCAGTATTGCTGCTGGGCAGGTGTGGATGGCAGGGCATGGGAGATAGGCCAGGAGTGACAAGAGGGAACACAGAAAAAGAAAAGAGGCTTTTTTACTGCTTGAAAGTATGCAGTGTTTCCTAGATAGTTCAAGCCACTAAAGGAACAAATAAGCAAAAAGGTTAGCCATGAGATAGACTGATATATAAACTTCTCCGTTGTACAATAACCCCATTGCCAAGAAGTTCATCTCTGGGGATGTTTACTTCTCAGGATTTCTGCTCTTCCATGGGTTGTGGACTCATTTTGCCAGCAAATTTGGCTTTTCTGAGACCAGTACAGATCCTGCTTCAATTTGCACCTTCTTCCCCCTTCCCCTACTTCCAGTTTCAAATCCTGAAAACTTAAACAACCAGGAGTCAGCTTTTCATGCACTCCAGGGTGCGAGGGTGTCTTAGACCCAGCCTTGAACAAGAGTAGCAAATAGATATTCAACCAGTTTCCAGGCAGGATATTCTCTTTGTTGGGGCCTGGGCTAGTGCAGGAGATATTCAAATTTAGATGTCCTTAAAGCTTCTTGTCTAGTAGAGAGAGTGACAGATGTGCTGACTGCCATGAGAACTACATACCCTGGTACTGAGTGCCATTTTTCAGAAGTGACAGTGGGGGTTCAAGGGAAGGAGAAGTGGGTCTGAGTTAGGAGAAAGTGGTAGCAGAACAGGGATGAACTAAGCCTTGAGCCACTTGACAAATGATGAAGATGCTGGGCCAGGAACTGGTACTGGTGCTTTGCATCCATGAAATCATCTCATCTTGGTAAGTCTGTGATGCAGAAACAGCTATTATCCCAGATGAGGACACTGAGAGACAACCAGTTAAATGGAGCAGGACCTTATGGGGCATTCCTGGGACTGACCCCTCCCCCATATTCTCTGCTTCAGCTCCTCTCAGAAGTACCTAGATAACAGGGTCTGGTCCATATTTCCTGAGTTGTTTTTACAGATGCTAAAGCTTCCACCAAAAGGAGAATGTTAATTACTTGATGACCCTCGGGCCCCCTGACCTCCTGGAGCCTAAGGAATGATAATGTTAAGCCCCATGACACCTGTAACCTCACCATCAACCAATCAGAGAATCATGCAGGAGCTGATCATGTATGCACCCTGCAACTCCACTCTCTCCCCTGTTCTTTAAAAATGTTCTGCTGAAATCCATCAGAGACTTCAGGTATTTTGAGGGCTAGCTACCCTGACTTCTTGCTTGGTACCTGCAATAAATGCTACACTCTTCACCACAGTGCACACAAGTGAGCAGACGTGAATTGGCTTTGTCAATAGCAGGACTGGGGCAGGTCCTGGAGTAAGTACCGCTTTATATTTTATACCCCAGGCATCTTTCCCCTCTCTAGTCCTAGCCCTCAAGCAAGAGTTTTAGTAACTTGCTGACATGCTGCTAAGTGGCTCTGCCAGGATTTGGATCAAGACTGAGCACACCACCCAGCCCTCCACAAATGCTTACTGAGCTTCCACTGGAGCCAGGCATTGCTGTCAGCATTGGGAGTAATGGTGGGAAAACATGCTGTTCCTGTCTACTATGTGGTGATAGAGACTGTGTGTTTAAAATTGTAACTATGACATACCCTGCAAAGGAGAGGTCCATGGTACTCTAAGGATAGTAAGGGGGATCTGAATCAGTCCAGTATGGGCAGGGAAAAACCGAGCTAAGAGCAGAAGCCTGACTAGGAAATAATTTGATGTATATAGAAATAAGTAGAGTGTTTCAGGCAAAGGGACTAACACATGCAAAGTCCCTTTGCATGGGAGCAGGACAGAGCATAAGCCACCCCCAACCTTGACTGGAATAAAGAGAATGGCCAAGTGGGTATCTATCTGAAAAGGTGGGCCACGCAGGTTCTTGGAGTTTGGTGTCTATCCTATCTTAAAGCTGATGGGGATAGGCTGGGAGAACCTCCAGAAAAAAACAACAACAACAAATGGGTACAGAGACAGTGTGCTTGGGAATCTGGAGAGGTAGTTTGTCATATGTCTGGAACAGAGCAGGTTCCTGAGGTAAAACCAGAGGTGGAGGTTTTGGAGGGGCAAAGATGCTTAGAGGAGGGTGTATCCTACCCATAGGCTTGAGGAACTCACCAAGAATGTGGGGCAGGAAAGGATTTGATCACATTTGCAACAAAGCAGAGTGGAAGATGAGGGACTAGACAGGGTGAGGAGTAAGGAAACTGTTCTAACAGTGGAAGGAAGACTTAGGGAGAGACTGTCCTAGGCAGAAGCTAAGGCTCTGAACCGCTCAGTGGTGACATGAAGAGGGAAAATCACCAGCTGGAGGTAGAAAATGAGAATGACCATAGTGATGGCTTTCCAAGCTTCTTCAGTTGAGCTGAGTGTCGCTGATATCCAATTGTGGTATTAATCTGTCTTTTCCTGATGAGTAATAATATTGAGTGCCTTTGTTTACTGCTTATTTGCATGTCTTCTTTTATGAAGTTCCAGCTCAAGCTTTTTGACCACTTCTTGGTTCGTTTCTGTTTTGTTTAGCCAATTTAAAAATTGAATTGTTTGCAGCTTTTGGTGATTGATTCATAGGAGTTCTTTATATATTGTGGGTATGAATAGATATTTTATGAATATTTTCTCCCACTCTATGGTTCGCTTTTTAATTTTCACAAGTCTCTTTCACTGAGAAGACACTTTCATTTTGACTCAAGTTCAATGTAGCAAATCTCCTGTTTTATGATTAGTTCTTCTTGCACCCTATCTAACAAATCTTGGCCAACCCCAAGATCATGAAATTAGTCTCCTTTGTTTTCTTTAAGAAGCCTAAATGGTTTCAACTTTCACACTGTGGGCATGACTTGTGCTAATACCCTGGGGGGTGGTGAGAGAGTAAGTGACATGATAGCTTTGAGGTGTTTTTTTTTTTTTTTCCTTGTGGAATGCCAGCTCACATCCTGGTTCCATTCAGCATGGAGCTGAGGACCTGGTTTCCACCTACCTTTGGATTCCTGCCACTAGCAATCCACTTAGCAATCAGGTTAGCAGGGTGCCCCTCCAGTCCTAGCTTCCGGCAAGAAGCACATCCTGCTACCCAGGGAGAAAAGGAGCATGCATTTTTGGTTTGTGTTCAATCACTTCTGGCACAGTGTGGTGCTGGTGAAATCTGACTTGCTTCATCTTTATAAAATATTTAGTCTTTTAATTATATGAACTGCCAAGATTCGGGGGCAGGCTTTAGTCATTTCCCAACTGAACTCTCAGTGCAATCTCTCCGATGGCTTCTTCCGAGCATCTATCACATGTTTGCAATCTCTCCAAACCCATGAATCATATTTAAATGCTTTCCATATCCCATAATTCTCCTTTTACTGCTCTATTCAGTTAATTACACTTGCTCCCTATTCATCTGAGACATGCAGTTTGGGGCTGGGATTTGGAGAGAGAGAGAGAGAGAGAAAATGAAAACAAACTTCATCATGAAAGTTCCTTCGTCTTTGGGAGGTTTAATCCAGGTTTGTGTTTCAGCTTGCACTTTGAATTCCTTCTCTAACTACTTCTAAGTAACTCCATCTGCTGCTGGGTTGGTTCCCATCTTTAAATCCACTGGTCAAAAATCCCTTTATACAAGGATCGCCTTCATATTGAATATGTTTCTCACATATCATCATCCTCTCACCCACTCGTGTCAACCACATCGGCCATATCACTCAATTTCTACAAAGAACTGAGAATATAAAAATGTGCACCAGCATAGCCAGCTGGTGAGAAACAAAACAAAACTACAATGTCAATATAAAAAGTATTTGCAAATGTGTGTGTACACGTGTGTAATTGGGGAGAACAGTTAAAGGCATGAGTCTAATGTCATTAAAATTTATGAGATGGAAGCAGAAATATTCACCCCATGCTGGTCATCAGTCCATAAGCCTGATACATCATTAAACAAATAGTGAAATATTTAAATGGAATATAATCTATAAAAATACTGAATCACTATGTTGTACACTTGAAACTAGTGAATTATTGTAAATCAACTAAAACAAACTAAATTTAAAAATAAAGAGTAAAATTAAACTAAAACTAAAGCTTTATCAGTTTATAGAAATTCCAAGCAGGGATACAAGGCAAAATAATGAGCTAACATCCCTCAGAGGGTCTCTGATGCCCAAGTGATCAGCTTCCTGTTTGCCCTCTGCTCTGTCTCCCACTTCTTTCTCAGCGGTAAAGATTCCACCTGCCAATGCAAGAGACATGGGTTTGATCCCTGATCCAGGAAGAACCCCTGGAGAAGGAAATGGCAACCCACTCCAGTATTCTTGCCTGAGAAATCCCATGGACAGAGGAGCCTAGCGGGCTATGGTCCATGGGGTCACAGAGAGTTGGACACAACTGAGCGACAAAACAACAACCACGTTCCCTGCACTCCGCTTGAAGTGCACTGACCTCGTATCTCTTCTTCAGACATGCTACAGATACTCCCACCACAGGGCCTTTGCACATGCATCTCCTCTGATTGGAATGCTCTTCCTGGAGCTAGCTCCCTTACCTCCTTCTGCCAGTATCCCAAAAATCAATGAGATCTGCTTGGGCTTTCTTATCTAAAATCTCAACAATCGCTACTCCAATGTTTCGTTCCTATCCCACTGCCCTGATGTCTTTTCTTTGCCTTAGCACTTGTGACCACTGAGCAAAGTATTCATTTTACATATTCTTCGTATTTACCATCTTTTCTCCCACTAAAACTGAAACTGTGAAAGGAGAGATTTTTTTTTCTTTAAAGTTTGTTCAGTGCCATAGCTCCAAATGCAGTCACACAGTTGGTTCTCAATAGGTATTAGTTAGATGAACAAACAAAGGAAATCACAAAAATGGATAATTCTCATTGCAGGGAACAGAGCAGCATGCAGCTGTGGGGGAATCATTAATGTAAATGCGGAAACCGAAGAATGTCAAAGAAAGCAAAGTTGGTCAGATAAACTGCTGGATACCAACTCGGTATCCTATCTCTACTTCTCCATAGAAAATCTGAGGGAAAAGACAACATAGTAGCCAATCAAAAGCTCCATTTCCCACCTCTCTTGCAGATAGGATCTGTCTCATCACTACCTTCTAGAGAAAAAAAGTAAGTGAACATTGTTAGGAAGAGTTTCTGAGACTTCTTAAAAATTTGCTGACTCAATTGGTAGGAATCCTTCTGCCTCCCCCTCTTTCTCTTCCTTCTTTTGTAAGACATAGATGTGATGTTTTACAAAAGATCCATTTGGAGTTAATTTTCCTGTATGGAATGAAGTAAGTTCAACTTCATTCGTTGGTAGGTAAATATCCAGTTGTCTCAGCCTCATTTTTTAAAGAGACTATTCTTTTCCCATTGACCACCCTGTCAAAAATACTCTTGACCCCCCCTGTCAAAAATCAGTTAGCTGTAGGTGTATTGGGTTGGCCAAAAAAGCTTGTTTGGGTTTTCCATAAGATGGTACAGAAAAACCCAAGTTTTTTGGCCAACCCAATAATTGAGATCATCTTGTGTTAGCTTGACTTCACACTCACTCTGGTTTCTCCCTGTCTCCTTTGCAGGTTCAGCATCTCCCTAGCCATAGGCTCAATACTATGCATATTTCCCTTATCATGCCATGCTTGCTCTCTGGGTAATGTCTGGCTTTAATTATCACCCATTTGCAGGAGACTCATATATGTGGATTTTCTGCTCAGCGCTGTCCACAGAGCTCCAAACCTGCAGTCTGCTAACCTGCATGCTTCTACTCGGATGTCACAGAATCATCTCCAAATCCACACATCCAAAACCAAATTGGATCTTTCTCTCCAAAATCTGGTTCTCCACTGATGGTCCTGACCTTAGTGAATGATACCATCCATTCTCCTGTGATCCAAGCCAAGAACCTTCTCCCTAACCTCCCATGACTGATCTACCAGCAAAGCCTGTGAGTTGTGAATCTTATCTACCTTTCAAATCCGTTTATTCCCTCCCTAACCATCACAAATACTTGAGGCCTAATAAAAAAAAAAAAAAGATTCATTGAGGAACACAATTTTTTAAACAAATTAGTTCCACGGATGGGAAAGCTAATGTTGCATAGATGTCAATACTTTCCAATTAGAGGCTTGTTGTTGTTGTTTAGTTGCTAAGTCATGTCTCACTCTTTTGCAACCCCACCAGGCTCCTCTGTCCATGGGATTTCCCAGGCAAGACTACTGGAGTGGATTGCCATTTCCTTCTCCAGTGGGTATTCCCAACCCAGGGATCAAACTTGGGTCTCCTGCACTGACAGGAGAATTCTTACCACTGAGTCACCAAGGAAGCCCAATTAGAGGTTTAATTCAGTTCAAATCAAGTTAATTATTCATTTGCAAAATAAAAGATGTTTTATTGGTTAAGTACTGTTTATTGGTAAGCACCAAGTGACAGGAAAATTTTAAAACTGATCTGAGAATTAAATAGGTAAGACTATGGAAGAAGCTGTGAAAAAGAAGAAAATGACTAATACACTGACAAATGTGAAAACATATAATAAAACTACAATTATTAAACCAGTATGTTGTCAGGGTAAGAACAGACAAAGAAATCAACATAGATTTTTAGAATTCTAAATTCTTGAGAAAAATTAATGCAATTGGCAGTTTTAGAAAAATTAGTTTTCTATTTAGAGAAATAAAGTTTGCTTCCTATTTTATACTACATAAAAATAAATTCTGAGCCAATACAGGGTTATGTAAAAATATGAAAGGATAAGTATCTGAGTATAATATGAAATAGGTATGATTTTAGGATAGAAAACACATTTCTAAGCATAAATGCAAATGAAAATACCACACAGGACAAAAATGGAAAAAAACATTAATTTTTTTAAAAAGTCAAAACATAGGTATCAAATTATGTTAGAACACAAAATATATTCCAAGGATTAATATCTTTAAACTTTAAGAAGCGTTTACAAATTAGTAAGCAAAAATGAAAACTTTGTAAACAAATGGTTAAAGAATCCAGATAGCCTAGTCACAAGAAATATCAATAACTGATAAACTAATGATAAGTGTTTAATATCACTAATAATTAAAAAAATACAAATTAAAACAATGACTACTTCTCTTATCAAATTCAAAGAGTTGGGGAAAAGGAAAAAATGATAATAGACATTTTGAATGCTGCTGGTAGTAACTTAAATGAATATAATGTTCCTGGAGTTTAATTTGGCAAAATGAATCAATATTCTTGAACATGTTCTCTGCTGTGAACTTGTAACTCCACTTCTAGGGATTTTCTCCAGCTTAAGAAAATGATCTGAGATATACCCAAATGTGTCTCGATAGGCTGTTTATTACAGTGATTCTTTTAATAGTAGCCACAAATCGAAAACAGCAAGCAGGTTTTAAAATGTCTAAACACATTAGGCATGCATATATGATGGAATACTCTGCAGGCACCAATACACTATTTTAAAAGAATATTTAATGAAATGGAGAAATAGAGTTAGAAAAATATACAGGATTAAACTGTAGGAAGGACTATAACAAAGTGTCATCAGCTATTTTTCCTGAAAGATAAGATTATAGGTGACTTGAATTTATTCCCCTGGTGGCTCAGTGGTAAAGAATCCCCCTGCCAATGCAGGAAACACTGGTTCTATCCCTAATCTGGGAAGATCCCCAGAAGGAAATGGTGACCCACTCCATTGAAAAAATGCCATGCACAGAGGAACCTGGTGGGCGACAATCCATGGGGTCAAAAAGAGTCAGACACAATTTAGAGGCTGAACAACAACAGCAAATTTACTTGCTATCCACTGTAACATGGTCTTAGTTTTCTAAAAATTTATTTTCATTTATTTCAAATTTTTTTTTAACATAAATGCATTACCACTGTAAACTATTCAAGTAAACCCTTTATATATAAAGTCTTCTTTCCTCTACCATCCCTATGTGCCTCCCCAGGAGGAATTACTACTAAAGGTTGGTATATATCCTTCCAGATATGTTTCTATCTATTCACATATATGAATGTATATGGCAACTAATGTTACAATCAGAAAAACGAAGTTACTTAACACAAACAAACAAAACAGATGGATATTTTAGTAAATTATCCAATCACTAAAACTTACAGACTGAAGATTGCCTTGACTCCACAGTAAAATCATTCACTTCCATTTTTAAATGACCAGGAAAAAAAAAATGTCTGGGGAGCAATGTTTAAAGTTGGGGTGGTGGACAAGGTCCATTAACGAACAAATTGGCTGAAATAAATTAAAAGCAAACTATCCCCCATCTCTTCTTTTTTCATATTAGAAGATGTTGAACCAATGATCTTTCATTAACATTTTTAAGTAAGTACATTTTGGAGAGTAAAAGTCATGTGGGAAAAACAAATAAATTACAAGGGAAACGCCCCCCGGCATGGGACGAGGACAGAACAATCCACGTGGAATGTCCCTGTCGCCCGGCCAGCTCCCACCGGCTCCCTCCATGCTGGCAGTGGGCAGCAAGGTGAGGGCGAGGATATTAAACGGCTCTAATCCCATTCTACTTTATGACTAGCTCGAGCAATGACCTCTAGCGAGATCTGGCCCTTGTTCTATCCAGCAAGTAGATTTTTCTTACAGAAAATAAATTAAAAAGGTGTGACCTTGCTGAAGGCTGGCTGAGAAAATGAGGTACATCTTGTCACGGCCAGAAGAACCTATTTGTTCAATTTGAAAGGCTGCCGCTTTGCTCCGATTAGAAGTTAAGATAAGGGCTGGGGATGAAAAGAGGAGAGACATTTCTAAGCGAGGAAATTAAAGAGCTACATTGGAGACCCTTTCAGCACTACAGTTGGCTTTTTGTGTGCGGTTTATCAGGTCGCATCAGCCACACCTTGTCCCTGTGCTCCAAGCGCTCTCTCCTCTGAGCACACAAAAGCCTGCCGTGTAGGGGGCCCCTTGAGAAGCCCCCCTCCCGAGAGCCATGGGCAGCACCCCTCCCCCACCGCTGCAAGTGGAAAGTGACCCACCCCAATTTTCTTGACTGTGCAAAAAGACTTGTCATTTCATTGCTTGCACTGCAGGGACCCAGTCAGAAGCTTCATCCCTTCTCGGCCAATAAATGTATCCCATCTGGGAGAATGCCCCCAAATTCACTCAAGTCAATGGGCATGAAATGCCTTTGTGTCCATAAAAGTTTCAAGCCAACAAAAATTTCCACCCAAAGCCCCTGAAGCAAAGAAACCTTCTTTCAATTTCTCTCTTTATTTTATAGACATTTTTTAGGCTCCAGAATCTCTTTCAACTTGTAAAGTAATAGCTTGTATGGGAAAAGAAGAGGCAAAAAAAAAAAAAAATGCTGGACTTTTCCACATGCTCTGAATTTACATACAACATCTATTCCCTGGTTCTCTTGGTCTACCGAGGGTCCACAGCGGGGATGGGGAAACCAGACTTCTCCACCTAGAATTCACTGACCTTGATCCTATGAGACAACTCACCTTACCAGCTTTGTTGCTCTTTACTCCTTTCCACATTCCAGTATCAAATATAATTTCCTCCTTCCTTACCTCCAGATCTTTGCTGGAGCTCTTAAAGCTGCTGGAATTCCTTTCCTGACTCTATCTTTTTTTCCCCCCAACATCAGCTCTCCGCATAGTCCTGTGTCTTTATTTGTAGACCATCTACCTGTTTGATGGTCAGTTTACTAAGAGGGGGGTGTGTCAGTTTACTAAGCTTGCCAGAACAAAGCGCCACAGACTGGGTGGCTTAAACAACAGCAATACAGCATTAGGATCCACCCTAATCCTGGTTGGAGAACTAAGATTGTGCATAGAGCAGTCAAAAGAAATTGGACAGTAAATCATAGCATGAGAGGCCAGAGAATGAGAAAGGGCATTGAGAAGGACAACACCCACATCAAGGAGAAGCTAGAGGCTCAGTTCAGTTCAGTTCAGTCGCTCAATTGTGTTCCACTCTTTGCATCACCATGGACTGCAGCATGCCAGGCCTCCCTGTCAATCACCAACTCCTGGAATTTATTCAGATTCATATCCATTGAGCCGGTGATGCTATCTAACCATCTCATCCTCTGCCGTCCCCTTCTCCTGCCTTCAATCTTTCCCAGGATCAGGGTATTTTCAAACAAGTCAGTTCTTCACATTAGGTGGCCAAAGTACTCGAGTTTCAGCTTCAGCATCAGTCCTTCCAATGAATATTCAGGATTGATTTCCTTTAGGATGGACTGGTTGGTTCTTCTTGCAGTCTATGGGACTCTCAAGAGTCTTCTCCATATCACAATTCAAAAGCATCAATTCTTCGGCACTCAGCTTTCTTCATAGTCCAATTCTCACATTCATACATGACTACTGGAAAAATTATACCTTTGACTAGATGGAACTTTGTCAGCAAAGTAATGTCTCTGCTTTTTAATATGTTGTCTAGGTTGGTCATAATGTTCCTTCCAAGGAGCAAGCGTCTTCTAATTTCATGGCTGAAGTCACCATCTGCAGTGATTTTGGAGCCCCCTAAAATAAAGTCTGTCACTGTTTCCATTGTTTCCCCATCTATTTGCCATGAAGTGATGGGACCAGATGCCATGATCTTAGTTTTCTGAATGTTGAGCTTTAAGCCAACTTTTTCACTCTCCTCTTTCACTTTTAGCAAAAGGCTCTTTAGTTCTTCACTTTCTGCCATAAGGGTGGTAACATCTGCATATCTGAGGTTATTGATATTTCTTCTGACAATCTTGATTCCAGCTTGTGCTTCATCCAGCCCAGCCTTTCTCATGATGTACTCTGTATATAAGTTAAATAAGCAGGGTGACAATATACAGCCTTGATGTACTCCTTTCCTGATTTGGAACCAGTTTGTCATTCCATGTCCAGTTCTAACTGCTGCTTCCTGACCTGCATACAGATTTCTCAAGAGGCAGGTAAGTGGTCTGGTATTCCCATCTCTTTCAGAATTTTCCACAGTTTGTTGTGATCTAGAGGCTCACTCCCTGGTAAAAATGGGCACAGGAGAGATGAGATCTCGTGAATGACAGCTTCTCCATGGCAACCTACTCAGCCTCGATTTCTAGCCCAAGTATTCTAAGTGTTTTTGCTACAAGAAAAGTAGAGATGAGATCTCGTGAATGACATCTTCTCCATTTGGCTATCTGGGGACTATCTGAGAATGACTGTCTACAGAGAACAAAGTAGGGGTGGGGTGCGTGTGTCGTTACAAGGCTCTATGAATCTCTGAGTCCATCCCTCTAGTTGGATTTGTCCCTCACTCTGTTTCTTTAGATTCCACCATACAGGGGTGAGGTTTTTGCTTTTGGATTAAAGTTGGACCTTTATTGCTTGGGTTTGGGCACACTACAACCCAAAATCAATCCTGAATATTCACTGGAAGGACTGATGCTAAAGCTGAGGCTCCAATACTTTGATACTTGATACAAAGAGTCAACTCATTGGAAAAGACCCTGATGCTGGGAAAGATTGATGTCAGGAGGAGAAGGAGATGACAGAGGATGAGATGGTTGGAGGGCATCACTGACTCAATGGACAGGAGTTTGAGCAAACTCAGGGAGATGGTGAAGGACAGGGGAGCCTGGCATGCTGCAGTCCATAGGGTCACAAAGAGTCGGACATGACTTAGTGACTAAGCAACAACAACCCAGAATGAGAGGTTCAGAAAGTACCTCCCAACAATCTCTTGCCCCACCCCCAAATACCTCATCTATGACCCACTTCTGTCTTCAGGATCTCATCTCTAAGGTGACAATGCAGCTCACCAAGACCTGCCCAGAGCTAACATTCATCCAATACGTTACTAGGGCTTAAATAGAATATTTCAGGTGCATTCACATGTCTCTCTTGGCCCATCGTGTGATCCACATTTACTCATCCCAATAATGGAGTCAATATGTGAACACTTCATCAGCTACATTCACATGGAGAACTTCTCTAAGCAAAGGAAGGAGATTTCTTTTTTTTTTTTAATTTATTTAGTTGGAGGCTAATTACTTTACAGTATTGTAGTGGGTTTTGCCATACATTGACATGAATCTGCCATGGGTGTACATGTGTTCCCCATCCTGGACCCCCCTCTTGTCTCCCTCCCCATCCCCTCCCTCTGGGTCATCCCAGTGCACCAGCCCTGAGCACCCTGTCTCAGGCATCGAACCTGGACTGGTGATCTGTTTCACGTATGATAATATACAGGTTTCAATGCTATTCTCTCAAATCATCCCACCCTTGCTTTCTCCCACAGGGTCCAAAAGACTGTTCTTTACATCTGTGTCTCTTTTGCTGTCTCACATATAGGGTCATCGTTACCATCTTTCTAAATTCCATATATATGCCTTAGTATACTGTATTGGTGTTTTTCGTTCTGACTTACTTCACTCTGTATGATAGGCTTCAGTTTCATCCACCTCATTAGAACTGATTCAGATGTATTCTCTTTAAAGGCTGAGTAATACTCCATTGTGTGTTCTTATCCATTCGTCTGCCGATGGACATCTAGGTTGCTTCCATGTCCTGGTTATTATAAACAGTGCTGTGATGAACACTGGGGTACACGCGTCTCTTTCAATTCTGGTTTCCTCAGTGTCTATGCCCAGCAGTGGAATTGCTGGGTCATATGGCAGTTCTATTTCCAGTTTTTTAAGAAATAGGAGGGAGATTTCTTAGCTCTGATCTCAAGATGGATTCAAAATTGCCTGAGTTCTGTTTCCTGTTTTCAGTATCCCTTGTTGAAATCATGTTGTAAATGACCAAAAGCCTTGTAAAGGGAAGTATGACAAAGTGAAAGAAGGGAACAGCAAGGCAGAGAAAGGCAGGAAGCTCCCTCTAACATGCCAGGTAGTAAGACAAGAGATCCCTAAAATAAACAGATGCACCTAAAAATGTGTTGATTGCCTTTTTCCATTGGAGTTTTCATTTAAGTGATTTTTTTTTTTCTGTTCTATAACTTTGTTGAGCTATAAAAGGACCCTGGCAACATTTTTTGTCATGCTTCTTCTTTTCAGGCCCAATTCTGTATGTTCTAATTGCAAACTCCAGTTCAAGTTCCTGAAGCACTTTCTTGTAATTATCACCAAACAAACGCAGTGATTCCACAAAGCCCAAACATGTGTCGCGTTAATGCTCACAACTAAAATACTTTCATTTTTCTTGGACTCTAAGCAAAATGGACCATAAGCAAAGTGTTTGATAAAATGACAGGTGGAATTCCATCCAATTAAGACATAAATATTTTTCCAGAGGCTAAGCTCACTGCAAAATAATAGTTTTCATTCAACACATCTTTACATGTCTTTGGCAAAACACCTGTCTAAAACTGTTAACACTAAATATTTGGGGATCTCTGTACTTCAAAGACATCTCTGCAAACGTCAAGCATTGTTAAAATGTTGAAGTAATTTTGGTTAAATGCTTCTGTGACAACTGTCTGACTTGATTTGTTTTAGCTGAATACATTCTGAATATTGCTTGGAATCTGCGAATTGGTCATTTGCCAAAAGATGAGAACTGGGCTGAAGTCAAAAGAATTACATGCATCAAAGAAATGAAAAAATGGGGCGAATCTTCGAGCATTTTAAAAATGCAATTTATCTTGTGGATTGGAAGCTTCAAAAGGATATACTTACCAATTGATAGCATTTGCAGTAAAACTACAAGTATAGAGTAGAAGTCATTCTGATTCTTGACTAAATGTTTACCTATAGAGCCACACCTATAGCTCCTCACACAGAAAATAAAAAGCATTAAAGTACTTTGACAAAATCAGTGATTAAGCAACACAACAATGAGATGTTTTCCTAGGAACTTTTAGTTTGTTGGTTACCAAGTGCGTAGAGTTCTCAGAATCACAGAAGAAATATTAAAAGTAGAAAAAAATTAGTAAACATCTAGTCTAACAATGCCCCTCCTGCCTCTCCTCCCTCCATTTTTTGGATAGGTAAATTGAGACCCAAAGACCTAAAGCCAACCATGGTAGGTTAACAGAAGCGCCTACTGCAAAGAGCTTAAAAGTTTGAGCTGATGGGTGGATAGTTGGGAAGACATTCATGAAACATATTAACATATGGTAAAAGTGGGATAAAAATGTTGAAGGTGCATACTGCGGTCAATAATAAGAGGAACTAAGGTTAATTGCGTGTGCGTGCTAAGTAGCTTTAGTGGTGTCCAACTCTGTGACCCTGTGAACTACAGACTGCCAGGCTCCTCTGTCCATAGGATTCTCCAGGCAAGAATACTGAAGTAGGTTGCCATGCTCTCCTCCAGGGGATCTTCCCAACCCAGGGACTGAACCTGCATCTCTTACGTCTCCTGCATTTCAGGCAAGTTCTTTACCACTAGTGCCACCTGGGAAACCCTAGGTTAATTGGGTAATTCTAATTAATTGGGTCAGGCATTGTGACAAGCACTTTACATGTATCATTTAATTCTTGCACAAAGATGCCATTATCCCCTTTTATAGACAAAATCTCTAAGCTACTTGCCTAATTTAGGTAGCTAGCAATTGACAGAGTCACAATTTGGAGTCAGTTCTGTCTGACTCAAAATTCTCATTCTTAACTGTATGCTGAACATCCTCCCAATATTGATGACTATAGAGGTTGCTTCTTTTCCATGAATTCAAGTAGCTACAATTATAACTTGAGAAATCTACCATGATCATGATTTGGAGGGTCTGAACCAGCTACTGGTCACACCTAAGCCATGGAGTCTGGGGCGAGTCTGTTATCAGGGCTAAGGGTATAATGACAATGGTCTGGAATTTTTCAAGAGACCCGGCTCAAATAGTCTGGTCCTTTGTCCCTATAAGGACCTTCATTCTTGACAAAATGTATGTTCAGAATTATTTTACAGAATGTCCAGGGCCTTGACTTAGTCTGAGACTCTTGGAGTCAACTCAAGAATTACCCATGACTTTCCTGGGTAAGCATCCACTTGTGGTTAAGAATCCACATGCCAACGCAGGAGATCTGGGTTCCATCCCTGCTCTGGGAGGATTCCACACGCTTGGGGCAACTAAAGCCCCGTGTTGCAATTACTGAAGCCTGCATGCCCTAGAGACCATGCTCCATAACAAGAGAAACCACTGCAGTTAAGAAGCCCCCGCTTGCCGAAACTTGAGAAAGTCTGCGTGTAGCAACAAAGACCCAGCACAGTACCCCATGCCCCCAAAATTATAATAAAATAAATAATTTAAAAAGTTATCCATACCCCTTGACTTCCAAACATACATTACTGAATACCATTAGTCTAAGGCCTGCCTCACACCAAACACCCCGTGTCTGATCTAAACAAAATCACTTCTGAACGTGGAAGAGATCCGTTACTTTCACTGTGTTTCCTTAATGAAGCTTTCTGTGGAAAGCATCAGAAACTCGAGTCAAACTAGCAGAAACGGGAAAGGGATATACTGTCTTAGCGACCTGAAAATTCCTGAGGCAAATCTGTCTGAAGATATCTATGAATCCTGGCACTCAAACAGAAACCACAGGACTTCAGTCCTTCCCTTTTCCTTTGTAAGCTCTTTGTACCATTGTTGGTGCGGCTCTTAAGTGGAACCCACCCACGTGGAGCTCCACCTCCATCCTTACATCATTCTGGTTGCCAATAACCCCTGCAAAAAAAAAAAAAGTTTCTTTAAACTTTTCCAACAGCAGCCTGAGTTTGGGTCTCATAGGCCTAACAGTCGTGTGTCCACCACCGAGCCAATCACAAAGGTGCCATAGGGATGGAATGTGCTGATTGGCCAGGTCTGGGTCACATGGCCACACCAAGATGTGTGAAGACTTAGGGTCCTGTCTGGTCATATGAATGAAGAGGAGATGGGAGGTTCCTCTAGAGGAAAATCTGAGCGCTGTTATCAGAAGTGCTGGGAAATCTACGCCAAACAAGCAAAATCAACACATGCTCACAGTCATCTCCTATCTCTTAAGACACTGCCGTCTCCGAGACATAACAAGTACTAGAGAGGGTACCTCGAGTGGGTACGCAGGAGCTAAAACAGGGGTGGGAAGCTGAGAAACGTAGTTTTCAAACTTCAGTTACTACAGAAATCAACAGAGGCGTTTTGTTAGAAAGGCAGATTCCTACACTGCACGCCCAGAAATTCAGCAGATCTGGGGCATGAGAATTGACATTTTTAACTGCTCCCCTAAATGTAATGTAGGTCAAGACCTGTGAACTATATTTCAAGAGACATGGTTTAGGTCCTAGGAAGGCAGACCAGTTATTAAGTGAATTTCACTAAATCCCAAATAATAGCCAGAGGGAGTTTTTTAAAACAAAGAAAATAAATCCTGACACTTGCTCTCTCTGACTCTGTTACCGCACCTCTCACTACCTCCTGGGTAGCGAGCGCCAGGTGCCAGCTGCTTACAAAAGGCGCTGGGAGATGGGCATCTTCATCAAGGCAACTTACCGAGGGCTAGTTTGCCTGCCAGTAACAGAAAGACATATGGGATTTACAGACAGCTTTGAATGCCCCAGCAGAAACACTGTAGCTTATTACCAAATGTATGAGTCTTATAATGGGAATATAGTATTTTAATGAAATAAGTGTATTCTAAAACTGAAAAAGAGAGAAAAGGAAAAGAAAACACCTCCACAATTAGGAAAATACTTAAAAGAGTAGAAGTCCAGAAACAATGTATTGTAATTTGAATCTTCTTCCCTACCCTCCTTCCTCCTCCCTCTTCCCCCCTCCCCTTGCCTCTTTTCTTTCTCTCTCCTTTTTCCGTTTCCTCTGTTCATCGCACCATTGGTAGACATCCAAGCACTGAGCAATAATGGGAGCCACAAATCTTTTTAAAGTGCTCCCCCAAAGGGTGATAGGGCAGGAATCTCAGGGAAGGTCAATTCATCTGGAGTCCTAGGAGATTCTGCTCCTTGAAACCTGAAACTTGCCAAGTGCTATCACTTCAAGGCACACAGACCTAAGAGGATTAAGGTAAGTATCCCTCCTAAAAGCTTGAAAAAACAAAGATTAGTCTTTAGCATCACAAAGAAACATATATTTATATAGGTTCTGAATGAAAGGAAATATGTTAAGACTTTTGGAGTTGGGAGGTGGAGGTGAGGAGAGACACTGTGGATGGAAAAGATAAATCATGCCTAAGCAAGAGAGAGATATGTGCTACAAGATTAGCCACTGTTTACAAAGATATAGATTGAAATTGGGATTTATGCAAGTTTAATAAGACAGGGACTACAAAATCTTATTTAGCTTAATTTATCAATTACTAAGTGAGCATCTGTGATTAGACCAAACAGTGGACCTTTTGTGTTTTCCCACTGTATAAGAAGGGTGGTGAGGATTATTAAGATAATAGTTAGGTCAACACTGCGAGAAGGACTTGTTCAACTGCAAGAAAAAATACACTTCTTTTAATAACTTCAAAAATATCTTACTATATAATTACAATGGAGTAAATCACTTACATTCTTTCAGACCTCAGTTTCCAAAGTAATTAAAACAATTTTTTTTTTGGAGATTGAAAGCCATTCAAAAGTCTAAGGGAATCTATAAACCTCTGAAAAATCCACATATATGCAAAATTGTGCATATCACTCTTTTTCACTGGACATGGATTCCTTTCATATAGTCATCGGTAAGATCACTTTTTGTCAAAATGTGGTCTCTTTCACTTCTTTCCACACAAAAATGAATGGCTACTTCCCCCTCCTTCAGAAGGAAAGAGTTACAGATTACACAAATGGAACAGAAAGGCAACTATAATTCTGCATGAAAGTAAATGTCCACTGGAAGATTCTTTGGTTTGGACTGACTGGGAGGGTGGGTCTGCGGATGGGTCTTCGGCATGGCTGTCGCTGACATCTGACCGTCTCATTTCTAGTTCATTCTGCGAGAGACACATGCTGACAACTCAGGTGTACAAGTACTAACCGAACTCCTGTTGCTCCTGTGGCCGGGTGAGGAGGAGGCTGGCCAGAGAAACCCCAGGATTCCCCAAGACATCCAGTGGGATGGGTGTGACATCAGTCCCTTCTTTTCAGGTTGGAGAGGTCATGTGTACCCGGACCTGCTATGTTGACAATATCTACAGCAGCAGCAGGTTATGGATTTCAGTGTTAAGTCTCTCTCCCTGAGCATAAGAAAATTTCTTAAAGTCCCTACAGCCTTCCAGTGTCCATCAGTGTCCACCTGCCCTCAAACTGACTAGGATCTGCCACTGTCAAGCGTACTTGTGAGGCCACTCCACTGGCGCGGACCAGGTGTTCCCTCATGATTCCTCCGTTCCCAGATGTTCATGTTAAAATTTTCCCTCTTAAAGTTGATGAGCACATTGGATGTGGCAATATTCCCTTGTCCACTTGAACTGTTAGTAAAGTCGTGGTGTATTTCATAGTAGATTTCATCTTAAAATTGAAGAAAGGGGTAAATTCTCCACCACCAGTCTCACCCATAGTAGACGTATGAAGGCTCAAGGGTTCAGAGATTTTTGGCAACAGCTTCCATAACAAGGATGGCAAGACCTTGAATTAAGACATTCATCCCGTTCATTTGATTTTTTAAAAACATCTGCCAAGAATGCCAAGCTTTAAATGTTACCAAATTGTTTTGAGAATAGACACTATCTTCTGCCCAGTGGTCAGTCAAGTGCATTATCCCCTGAAAACTAGGGAACGTCAGGATTTTGGTGCAAGCCTTCAGTCTGTTTCCATTTTCTGACAAGCCCCAGTGGAAAGATGGTGAACAGAACCTAGCTCTAATATCATGGAGACCCTACCCTGTAGTCGACCAGCTGCCTGTCAGCATATTTGGCAGACTGTTTTGACACTAGTAGAAGCCTCTGGGGGAAAAAAAAAAAGCAGCACATTAGGATAATGTACAGAACTTCTTTATTCACCCAAGTAGCAAAACCAGATGAGATGTCAGCTTTGCAGGTATACAGTGTCTTAGCTTGGATTTTCCCCAAAACAGTCGTTGACATGACACAGGAATATAAAGGTAAGTAGTTTATTTTGGAGGTGATTCCAGGAAGCAGTGGTTGTAGGGCAGTGAGGAAGTGAGTCAGGAAATGGAAAGAAGATTTTAAAGGGTGTGTGCGTCACTCAGGTGCAGTCTTGCTGGCACCTCCTAGGAGAGACTGAAGAACCTGCTTCAGAATTATCCCATCTGAGGGATGTTTCAGCATCAACCCGCCTTCATCACTGGTTGGGGCTGCTCCCCTGGAAATATTAACTTTTCCAGCAGTTTGATCCTGCTTGGTTCATGGGCTGAGCCTACTCCAGCATTCTGAAAATATTTTTAGGTTGAGAGTGGCAGGTCTTTACAGCAAGAAGCCATCGGAATTCAGGAGATGGTGAGTGGCAAGGAGATTCGGGCAGGACTCAAACAGGGTCTGCTCCACACAGATACTTTGAGCTTCCTTCCAGGTGACATTTTTACCATTTCCAAGAGGCTGCTGCAATTTATAAAAGGTTCACCAGCAATGTGTTTTCCTTGTTGACATCTTTCTCTACATAATGGACCAAAACAAGGCTGTACAGAGGACATCGTTAATCTCCTCCAGCTGTTTGATGAAGGGACACCCAGTTACTGGAGGGACACAGATCCCTCTGTGATCTGCTTCAAAATAGTGGCCAGGGCACCAGTGACGTCGTCTGAGTAAAGCAGTTTTACAGTTTTAGTTTTCCTTCTAAACCATACTGTAGCTCAATCCTTTCCAAGACACATAGCTCCAACAAGGCTGTCGCAACTATGTAGATTTTTCCATGGATGCTGAAATAAGCAATCTCATAGGATGCTTTGAGACAAGGCAGGTTTTCCCTTGGACTGCGAGGAAATCAAACCAGTCAATCCCAAAGGAAATCAACCCTGAATATTCATTGGAAGGACTGATGCTGAAGCTCCAATACTTTGGCCACCTGATGTGAAGAGCTGACTCATTGAAAAAGACCCCAATGCTGGGAAAGATTGAAGGCAAATGGAGGAGGGGGCAGCAGAGAATGAGACAGTTAGATAGCACCAAAAACTCAGTTGTCATGAATTTGCGTAAACTCCAGGAGATAGTGAAGGACAGGGAAGCCAGGCATGCTGTAGTAGTCCACGGGGTCACAAAGAGTCAGACACGACTTAGAGACTTAACAACAACAAATGCAAGTTTAGGTAAAGTTTCAGTATTTTCAAAACAAGTCTACTTTCCACTCAACACCATTCAGACTAGAGGGTTTTCAACAGGGACAGATGGAAAATACTCCTTTAACTTGTTGACTTCAGGTTTCCAGTGGTCCAAACCTCACTGCATAAGAAGGATGGCTTTTTACATTATGTTCTGTCACATCCATGCTGCAAGGAAAATGGCCTTATCATATTTTCTTTTCTTTAATACTTTCCAATTTAGGTGTGGCCTGATGCAATCAATGTATATGGATCAAAATGCTGGAAGATTTCAACTCCGACTGATGGAGGAAATAATCTCAACCACGATGATCAACACATGTTACTCTGATAATCTGAATGATTGTTTAGCACAGGGCTTCCCTGGTGGCTCAGCTGGTAAAGAATCCACCTGCAATGCGGGAGACCTGGGCTTGATCCCTGGGTTGGAAAGATCCCCTGGAGAAGGGAACAGCTACCCACTCCAGTACTCTGGCCAGGAGAATTCCATGGACTGTATAACCCATGGGTCACAAAGAGTCAGACACAACTGAGCAACTTGCACTTTTTTCTTGCATTCTAGGCAAAGCACACTTCCCCATCTCATTGATCTTGGGCTGGTCCGTGTAACTTCCTTTGGCAAGCATAAGTTTGGACATGACACTGGCAGAACCCTTATGTGTCTTGTGCATCTTGGTCTGGCTCTTGTGCTTCTGCTGTTCTCTATAAGAAGATTACTTGTGGGTGGCCACTGGTCCAAAGAGGATATATGGAGGAACCCCTAAGTGTCACCTTGGATCCTTGAGCCTGAAGTCCAACCTAGTCCAATCAAGTTGCACCCAGTGCAGAAATGACGAAATAATGCCATCTGCAGCAACATGGATGGACCTGAAGACTATCATACTAAGTGAAGTAAATCAGACAGAGAAAGACAAATACCATGTTATCACTTATAAGCAGAATCTAAAAAAAGTGATACAAATGAACTAATTTACAAAACAGAAACAGATTCACAGACTTAGAAAATAAACTTATGATTACCAAAGGGGAAAGCTGTCAGGGAGGGAAGTTTGGGATTGACATATAAGCACTACTATATTTAAAACAAATAACAAGAACTGACTGTACAGTACAAGGAACTCTGCTTAATATTCTGTAATAATCTATTTGAGAAAAGAATTTGAAAAAGAATAGATACACGTATATTTATAATTGAATCACTTTGCTGTACACCTGAAACTTCCCTGACATTGTAAATCAACTATAGTCCAAGATAAAATGAAAATTAAAATAAAACAGAGATAATGTCTATAAAAAAAGAAAGGCATCAATAAAACATTTGTGCAAAACTCTGTAAAAAATGGCAACTGATGCACAAACTGATGGGTAACAAATAAATACTTGTTAAGACACTGATTTCAGGGGTGGTTGGTTATACCACATTTATTGCAGCAATAACTGGCTAATGTTTTACTTTCTTGGATAAACAAGCATCCTTTAACTCCTCTTGCTTGTTTAGAATGAAAAGTAACCTTGGTATAGTTGGATTTGAAGCATTTTCCCCCAAAAATCAATTTTTCAAAACTAACAAGAAGTGCACTCGAGAAAGATATATTCTTTTTAGTGTGTTCTAGTCTCACTTCAGCCCCAAACTATCCAATCTGTGAGAATGGATGTGTCATTCTATTCTTTGTTCTAGTGGTTGGCACTAATTAACAGTCCATTACAATGGCGTCCCCCCAGCTGATGCCTTTTGATGTGAACTTTTTTCAAGTTCCATCCCCTTTGTTGTGAAAACCTTCCAACTCCTCACTCTGCCATAGTTTAATTTGTAATCAAAATTATGAACTAATGAAATAACACAAGTCTTGTTTAAATAGGGTGGTTTGCTTGTTTGTTTTCAAAATTATACCAATTTGCCATTTTACCAAATTCACATCCTTTTTTTTAATGAAAGCAACATCTTCACTATCACAATTTGAAATGAGAAGCCTCTTGGACTTGTTGCCTACAATTAAACCACAACAAAAGGAAGCCGAAGTCATTTCACTTTTCATAAGGCCGTAATTATTCTTTAGCTATTGGAATACGACATCCCTTAGGAGCTAATTATCGAAAAGCTCTCATCACACATAGGAAACACACAAACAAATCCTTCAAGCACAAAGTAAATGTTCAACATTAAAGAGCTGCATCCAGGAAGTCATACCAATCAGTTGGGCCAGCTAATTACTAATCTGATTTTTGGAGTAGTTGCATTAGATAATTATGATGACTATTCATAACATGAGAAGCACAGCCTTTGACTGACTTTAATAAAGATCTAGCTGCAAGAAAAACTGTTACTAAGAGCCATAATATAAAATTTGCATTGCAATGGAACCAAGTGTGGTAGACACTTTTTAATAGAAAACATTTCATTTATCACATGATAGATACATTTAATATACCTTTTTTGTGGCTGTCATGTTTAAAGGTAGAGTGAGCTAGTATATTGATCTGATTTCACATGAGCCATGCAGTACTGCTTATAGCCCAATTCAGACTTTAAAATGTATATTATAAAATACTTTTCTGAATCAGTTGAGATTCACATTAGATACATATAGCATATTAAAGGTTAATTCCAAAGGAATCAAAGTCAGAGTCATATACATAATGTGGTGACTACTCCCCTTATTCTTAAATGTATTTCTATATCAGGACATTGAAATTCTTAATTTATCAATGGCTATAAAACAAATAGACATTCATACACTGTTGATGGAAATGCATATTGGTACTTTTTCAGACAGCAACTTGCCAATACCTATTAAAGCTCAAATATCTGTATCCTTTTGACCTAGCCATGTAGGTCAAAAAATCCTGAGATTTTTATCTTGTAGACAGACTTGTGTGTGTGCATGCTAAGTTGCTTCAGTCATGTCTGACTCTTTGTAATCCCATGGACTGTAGCCCGTCAGGTTCCTCTGTCCATGGGATTCTCCAGACAAGAATACTGGAATGGGTTGCCATACCCTCCTCCAGGGGATCTTCCCAACCCAGGGATTGAACCTGCATCTCTTACGTCTCCTGCACTGGCAGATGGACTCTTTACCAATAACGCCACCTGGGAAGCCAGACAGACTTGCATTAGCACTCAAAACTAATGTATAAGGATGTTCATTACAACATTGGAAGAGAAAACAAAGAAAGAATAAGTAAAATAAATAACTGAATTGCCATTAATTTATCAATGCTTTATTAACTGCTTTCTGATAAATCCATTATAGTAGAATACTTAGGCAACTGCTGAAGACACAAAGAGAAGAGGTCTATATGCGCATTTATACAAAGATGTTCAAGGTCTGTCTATTAAATGCTTAGGTACAATATGTATGGTGTGATCCCATTTCATTTTTGTAACCTGACAAGATATGCATATGCTTCCCAGATAAACGTCCATACAAATGTTTTCCATCACTGTGTATGTTTATGCACATGTATTTGTGAGTTTGAGTAGGTAGATAGATATGCAGATAGATAGAGAAAAAGAAAGATCTCCAGTCCCTCTATTTCCACTGTCACTGTCCAGTTCAGGCCATGGTCACCTCTCCCTGATAGAGTCAACAGCCTCCTCACTGTCACCGTGATGCCTGTCTTGGGTATCTCAGGTCTGTCATATACCCAGAGACTCAAGCAATTCATCTAAAGTACAAATGGGTCCACATCACTGCTTGGTTTAATGCTCCTCAGTGGTTCCCCCTCATCCTACCAGATAGGCCCACACTTAACCAGGCTCACAAGTCCTCCACAATGGGGTCCACCTCTCCCTGAGCCTCATTTCCAGTTACACCCCATCCTCACCTCCACGTTCCAACACTGAGGCCTACCTATGCACGGCCTCCAGTATTGCCAAGTCGGGTTTTATGCAAGTTTTCCCTTGCGCCCGAAATGTCCTTTCTCTCCCTGCTTCCCTACCTGTCTCTCTCCCTACCATGTCGTAGGTCCTTCTCTCTCTTACATGCGCTCACACACACAAACGCTCACACGCTCAAACAGTTTAGCTTGGCAGCGGATTCTAATCCTTGAATAGGAACCACTTGTATTTCTCTCGGGGCTTCCCTGGTGGCTCAGACAGCAGAGAATCCACCTGCCATGCGGGAGACCTGGGTTTGATCCCTGGGTCGGGAAGATCCCCTGGAGGAGGGCATGGCAACCCACTCCAGTATTCTTGCCTGGAGAATCCCGTGGACAGAGGAGCCAGGTGGGCTCAGACACAACTAAGCGACTAAGCACACACAAAAATACATACGTATGTCTCTCAAGAAGCCATTTCTCAGAGCCGGGATTTTGCTCATTCTGTTTCCAGAATGACTAGTAACCTAATCACATTCTCACACTTAAAAGGAGAAAATTACATCAAGCACATAGACCAGGGGTGGAGGCTGGTATAGGAATGTTGGCAGAAAAAGTAGAATATTTCCTACCACAAGAGGTGATAAAGGGATTCGAGGGGCATTGGATTAGTCGTGGGGAGTGAAAGTGTCACATGGTAGAGGACCTTGACGGCAAGACAAGGAGTTTGGAGACTGAGGATCTTTAAGTTGAATAGTAGTTTGGAGACTGAGGATCTTTAAGTTGAATAGTAGCATCATGAGGAGTAGAACAGGAAAAAGTACCTTCATCAGAACTCTACAGAGACCTGGATAAAATTATTTTAAGTGTTAGTCGCTCAGTCGTGTCTGATTCTTTGAAACCCCATGGACTGTAACCCACCAGGCCTCTCTGTCCATGGAATTCTCCAGAGAAGAATACTGGAGTGGGTTGCCGTTCCCTTCTCCAAGGGATCTTCCTGACCCAGGGATTGAAACCAGGTCTGCTGCATGACAGGCAGAGTCTTTACTGCTTGAGCCATGAGGGAAGCCCAGCATGTTAAAAATTGAGAAGTTTTAGAGCAAGGATGGGAACTCAGTTGCATTCACTCTGATCAAGTAGTATGGGCTGCCTGGAGGGCTGTGGTGGGAGGACTTGGGGTCATCTCTGGACTACGAGGGCAGCAGCACTGGGGTCTATTGATAATGTGTGATACAGTGAGGGGAGAGGCGAGCCACAGCTCTGGAGTTGGGGCTGGCCACCCTGGCATTCGAGAAAGTAGTTTCAGACCTCGTACCTCTGCTAAGGAAAATAGCAAGTCTGTTTTCCAGGATTCTGAGGTTTAATCTAGCATCCTCCAAAGCAGATCAAAACCAGCAAACATTAGGAAGCTCTTCAAGCCTTCTCCAAATGTCAGAAGCTAGAACAAAATACAAAGAAATTAATCCACTGGGAGCTTCTGCTATACCTTTCTCTCTACCAGTAGTGGGGGGCAGGGAACAGCTCCCAAACTTAGGAATTTCTAGCAGTATCTTTAAACACCAGAAAACGGGTCTGCCAGGCAAAGAATTCAAATGCCCATGCTTTGGACTTTGATGATGCATTCCAAGTCTGCATGGAGACATGTGCAAGGAGAGTGATGAAAAAGTTAATCCTCTAATGATAGGTCTAAGGCCCGAGGGGAGCCGCAGCACAGGGTCGTGTGTATATGGGGGCGGGGCAATGTCAGCTTGGTAGAGCAGGCACTCACCTGCCCCCCCACCGCCTCCCCACCGCTCAGGCTCTCCCACCATCTCTCACATGCCTTTAGGAGCAGCCTTACACCTTCCAAATCAGAAGCCAAAATCCCAATAGACTGATTAAACAGGCTTTTCCTTTTTCTGTATGTCCAAAAGCTGTGCCCTGGGTATTTGGTGTTACTCAAGAGAGTGCTAAGAAAAAGTGGCTTCAGAGTTGGAAGCCCTGGGGGGACTTCTGACTCTACTTTTTAGTGGGTATGGTGGATGCCTTTCCTTCTTTCTTTCTTTTGGGTGCACTAGGTGTTCGTTGCTGCGCATAGACTTTTCTCTAGTTGCGGTAGGTGGGGGCTCCTCTCTCGAGCTGCGGTGCCGGGGTGGGGGCTGCTTCTCCCTGTGGTGGCAGTCGCTTCCCCTGATGCAGAGCACAGGCTCTGGGAATGCAGGCTTCAGGAGCTGCAGCACACAGGCTCCGTAGGTGTGGCACATGGGCTTAGCTGCCCTGTGGCATGCGGCATCTTTCCAGACCAGGGATCGAACCCATGTCCCCTGCACTGGCAGGCAGATTCTTGACTAGACCAGCAGGGAAGTCCTAGGTTACTGTTTGATGAACATTCTCTCTGAGTCCCAATGTTCCTATGTCTTTGGAAGGAGCATATTTCCCATCCTCCCTGATGCTGGGCCTGACCATGTGACTTGCACTGGTTAATGAAACGTTAGTGGTTTTGATACAGTTAGAGGTTTAAACTGCGTTTGAGAGACTGGGTGTGCCCACCGTGTCTTCCATTGCTTCGAGAAAAACATGCCCAAACTAGCCTCTGGTCCAATGAGGATGAAAGGCATATGAGCAGACCTGAACTCAACAGCTGCTTGGAGTTAAGCCTGTAGGAGCCCAGATGAGATCAAGAAAGCTAACAGATATGTAAGCAAGAAGAGTAGATAATGATTAGCTTAAGCCACTGAGTTTAGGAGGGGTTTGTTACAAAGTTATTGTGACAACACTTGATGGGTATTGTAGGCATGAGGCCTCGGGGAAGTTCCTTTTTCTCCACCTCAGTTTCTTTGCATAGTGAGTGTACATGGATGCTAAGTCGCTTCAGTCACGTCCGACTCTTCACGACCCCATGGACTGTAGCCTGCCAGGCTCCTCTGTCCATGGGCTTCTCCAGGCAAGACTACTGGAGTGGAGAAGCCTCCAGAGGATATCCTCCAGAGGATATTCCCAACCCAGGGATTGAACCTGCAACGTTTATGTCTCCTTCATTGGCAGGCATGTTCTTTGTCACTAGCACCACCCGGGAAGCCCTTTTTCATATAGTAAAAGGATACAACAAAGGTACCTCTTCATAGGGCTGTTGTGAGGATCAACAAAGACAAGGCATTTAAGTAGCTTATGGGGCAAATGATGCAGAAGCACGTAAGCATAGAAGAATGAACTCTGGATCCAATTTTGGATCGGAGGTGTTCGAATCCTGGCACTATGGATCTGCTACAGATCAGGCTGGTGGGAAAAGTTAAGTGTGAGAGTAATTTCAAAACCAAGACATGTCTATGCTAGCAAAGAAGCCTAAATCTGGACCGCCTCGCTCAGCTATATATTCTTGCCTCCATACATCACTAAGGCCCTATGCTAGGCAAGGTCCTGGGATAATTCAGAGGACACAGACTTCCGTGGTCTCTAATCTTAGAAGGGTTCCAAGACACAGGAGAGGTGGGGTGAGGCTCTGGGGGCAGAGAGCAGTGCGCGAGGAGGGGCGACAGATCCAGGGTAAACACAGAGCCCTTTCTAGGGCTAGGCTTCAATGGGCAGGTTGCTCCTCCTGAGGCTGCAGTTTGAGAGGAGGGCTTCCCAGGTGGCTCAGTGGTAAAGAATCCACCGGCCAACGCAGGAGATGTGGGCTGGATCCCTGGGTCAGGAAGATCCTGTGGAGGAGGTTATGGCAACCCACTCTAGTAGTATTCTTGCCTGGGAAATCCCACGGACAGAAGACCCTAGCGGGCTACAGTCCACAGGGTCTCAATGAGTTGGACACATCCTGGGCACTGAGCATGAACATGAGGACCACTGAAGTCTGCAAGAAGTTCTGGAGCCTCAAGCCAGGGAGACAAATACTATCCAGAGCAACTCGATGCTGGTGGTTTAAACCTTGGATGTTGAAAATTCAGACTCAGAAGGAGAGAGGGTCCCTCAGAGAACATTCATGAACAAGACAGATGGTAAGTCTGAGCTAGGAGTTATGTACAATTTCAAGGCTGGGCATTTAGACTTAGAAGAAGCACGGTATAGCAAGTAAAAGCTTTGACTCTGCTAGACTGCCTTAAGTTCGAACCCTGGCTTCTGGCATTTGCAAGTTGTGTGACCTTCAGCAAGTTATATAACAGCTCTGAACCTCAGTTTCCTAAGGGAAGTTAGGAAAATAGGGTTATTATTAGAACTTATCTTCTCAGGTGCTTATGAGAATTAAAATCATTAAACACATAAAGCACTTAGAATGGACTTCAGTACTGCCTATTAACATTATTTTTATTATTTATTTGGCTGCACCAGGTCATAGCTGCAGCACGCAGGATTTAGTTCCCTGACAAGGGAGCAAACCTGGGCCCCTATCAGTGGGAGGAGCTTGGAGCCTTAGCCACTGGACCACCAGCCAAAGTCCTTCTTATTATTATTACAGGCTCACAAGCCCATATCTGAATCACGTGAGCTGGAGATATGTTTTATAACTCAGAATTTTCAGAGTTTAGAAAAGAAATATGAATGCACGTATACAAATTGTACAAAAGAAATATGGTGCAGAAATAAAGATTTTAGAGAAGAAACAGTGCACATAGACAAGCACAGTAGGATCTGGGGCTTTATTCTCTAAGCAAATACATGAATATTTATGTAGTGAAATAAGTGAATATTTAGATCAAATAAGAACTAGAAATAGCTTCATGTCAGTTCAGGTCAGATTCTGCTACCATATAAGATTTTTTAAAGAGCAAAACAAACAAATGATAACAAAAACTCTTTGAGTTTTTAGAGCTTTGAGGATTTGAGAAATGCAAAAAAGAGATTGTGGCTTTTATCATTAGAAGTGATGGAGACTGCCTAAGTATGTTGGGCCAGGAAGCAGATTTGGAGTGGAGACCCTCAAGGATCGGCAGGATCTCAAAGGCAGGACTCAGGCAGCAACACTGGTACCTATTATAAATATGGGCAGGAATCAAAGCCCAGGGTAGATGGCTCAGAACTTGTCAAGAGGTGAACTGAAGCTGGACTGTGAATAGCCTTGAAGGCCAGGACAAGAAAATGGACTTTCTGTTATGAGAAGGAGATGATTTCACTGGAGTTGAATCTGACATCTCAGCCAGATTCTGCCTCTGGTAAAAAGCCTGGCAGGTCTTTTAGAGATGGATGATCTTAAGTTATGCCCCTTGATGGGGACCATGCTTAGATGCCCTGTCCCTCACCTCCGAAGTTTGATCACTAATACTCCCCACTCTGGGACACTCTTTGCCTGTCACCATGGTGACAGACACTTTCAGCTGCCCAGCCACATCCCCTTGGCATTCATTTGTAAATATAGAAGGCTGCTCAATGAGAACACCTGCAAATCTTTACCAAAGGCTCTTTTTGGTTGCTGGAGTACCCTGGACTGCTGCACAAAGTCAACTGGAAATGCAAAGAGTTAATACCCTCAGAAGTAGCCCTTAACCAGTGATGGACAGGATGCTGAGAATAAATATCCCAACTCCCTCACCCTCAGATCAGGATAACAGTGAAGTACGTTCTCCAACGCATACGCTCTCCAGTGTGTTCTACGACTCCCTTGGGAAATTCGGGTCCAGCTGTCCCCAGCATTAACCTTTAATGCACTGTGTCAGCATCCTGCCCATTTTTGTCTCACTCTTTACCCTGTATCCATGTTTCATGGCATCACCTTCCAAGTCAACTAGCTGCACGTGAATCTTTGTCTCAGGGTCTGCTTCTGGGGCAACTCAAACTGGGTCACCATAGACACAGGAGTGGCCTTCATGCTGGACTTGGTTCATGGTTTCCACTGGGAGAGGTTAAACATCTCAAGGATAGAAACTTTTCATTGGCCTTTGAATCCCCATTGTGCACTCAGAGAAAGTAAAAAGAAAGTGAAAGTCAGTCACACAGTCCAACTCTGCAATCCCATGGACTGTAGCCTCCTTGGCTCCTCCATCCATGGAATTATCCAGACAAGAGTACTACAGTGGGTTGCCATTTCCTTCTCCCAGGGATTGAACCTGGGTCTCCTGAACAGTTCTATGAAGACCTACAAGACCTTCTAGAACTAACACCCCAAAACAGATGTCCTTTGCATTATAGGGGACTGGAATGCAAAAGTAGGAAGTCAAGAAACACCTGGAGTAACAGGCACATTTGGCCTTGGAGTACAGAATGAAGCAGGGCAAAGGCTAAGAGAGTTCTGCCAAGAGAACGCGCTGGTCATAACAAACACCCTCTTTCAACAACACAAGAGAAGACTCTACACATGAACATCACCAGATGGTTGACAATGAAATCAGACTGATTGTATTCTTTGCAGCCAAAGATGGAGAAGCTCTCTACAGTCAGCAAAAACAAGACTGGGAGCTGACTATGGCTCAGATCATGAACTCCTTATTGCCAAATTCAGACTAAAATTGAAGAAAGTGGAGAAAACCACTAGACCATTCAGGTATGACCTAAACCAAATCCCTTATGATTATACAGTGGAAGTGAGAAATAGATTTAAAGGACTAGCTCTGATAGACAGAATGCCCGATGAACTATGGATAGAGGTTTGTGACATTGTACAGGAGACAGGAATCAAGACCATCCCCAAGAAAAAGAAATGCAAAAAAGCAAAATGGCAATCTGAGAAGGCCTTACAAATAGCTGTGAAAAGGCAGGAAGCAAAAAGCAAAGGGGAAAAGGAAAGATATACCTATTTGAATGCAGAATTCCAAAGAATAGCAAGAAGAGATAAGAAAGCCTTCCGCAGTGATCAATGCAAAGAAATAGAGGAAAACAATAGAATGGGAAAGACTAGAGATCTCTTCAAGAAAATTAGAGATACCAAGGGAACATTTCATGCAAAGATGAGCTCAATAAAGGATAGAAATGGTAGGGACCTAAAAGGAGCAGAAGATATTAAGAAGAGGTGGCAAGAATACACAGAAGAGTTGTACAAAAAATATCTTCACGACCCAGATAATCATGATGGTGTGATCACTCACCTAGAGCCAGACTTCCTGGAATGCGAAGTCAAGTGGGCCTTAGGAAGCATCACTACGAACAAAGCTAGTGGAGGTGATGGAATTCCAGTTGAGCTATTTCAAATCCTGAAAGATGACGCTGTGAAAGTGCTGCACTCAATATGCCAGAAAATTTGGAAAACTCATCAGTGGCCACAGGACTGGAAAAGGTCAGTTTTCATTCCAGTCCCTAAGAAAGGCAATGCCAAAGAATGCTCAAACTACCACACAATTGCATTCATCTTGCATGCTAGTAAAGTAATGCTCAAAATTCTCCAAGCCAGGCTTCAGCAATACGTGAACCGTGAATGTCCAGATATTCAAGCTGGTTTTAGAAAAGGCAGAGGAACCAGATATCAAATTGCCAACATCCACTGGATCATCGAAAAAGCAAGAGAGTTCCAGAAAAAACATCTACTTCTGCTTTATTGACTATGCCAAAGCCTTTGACTGTGTGAATCACCATAAACTGTGGAAAATTCTGAAAGAGATGGGAATACCAAACCATCTGACCTGTCTCTTGAGAAACCTGTATTCAGGTCAGGAAGCAACAGTTAGAACTGGACATGGATCAACAGACTGGTTCCAAATAGGAAAAGGAGTACATCAAGGCCGTATATTGTCACCCTGCTTATTTAACTTATATGCAGAGTACATCATGAGAAACGGTGGGCTGGAGGAAGCACAAACTGGAATCAAGATTGCCAAGAGAAATATCAATAACCTCAGATATACAGATGACACCACCCTTATGGCAGAAAGTGAAGAACTAAAGAGCCTCTTGATGAAAGTGAAAGAATTGGCTTAAAGCTCAACATTCAGAAAACTAAGATCATCGCATCTGGTCCCATCACTTCATGGCAAATAGATGGGGAAACAGTGGAAACAGTGGCTGACTTTTTTTTTTCTGGGCTTCAAAATCACTGCAGATGATTGCAGCAATGAAATTAAAAGATGCTTACTCCTTGGAAGGAAAGTTATGACCAACCTAGACAGCATATTAAAAAGCAGAGACATTACTTTGCCAGCAAAGGTCCATCTAGTCAAGGCTAGGGTTTTGCCAGTGGTCATGTATGGATGTGAGTGTTGGACTATAAAGAAAGCTGAGCACCAAAGAACTGATGCTTTTGAAATGTGGTATTGGAGAAGACTCTTGAGAGTCCCTTGGACTGCAAGGATATCCAACCAGTCCATCCTAAAGGAGATCAGTCCTGGTGTTCATTGGAAGGACAGATGTTGAAGCTGAAACACCAATACTTTGGCCACCTGATGTGAAGAGCTGACTCACTGGAAAAGACCCTGATGCTGGGAAAGATTGAGGGAAGGAGGAGAAGCGGACGACAGAAGATGAGATGGCTGGATGGCATCACTGGCTCGATGGACATGGGTTTGGGTGGACTCCAGGAGTTGGTGGTAGACAAGGAGCCCTGGCATGCTTTGATTCATGGGGTCGCAAAGAGTCGGACATGATTGAGCAACTGAACTGAACTGAACCGAACTCCTGCATTGCAGGTGAATTCTTTACCAGCTGAGCCAGAAGGGATGCCCATGGCACTTAGACAGTAGACATCAAATAAGGTTGATTGTGGATTTACTTGGAAAATTAGATAAGTTGTGATTACTTGCAGGTAGCTAAAGGTCACCAGTGACCTCAAGGTCAAAGCCCAGTTTCTGGGTTTTATTCACTGGCTCTCCCACTTGCTTGGTGATCTTGAGCAAATCCATTAATCTGTCTAAGACTTAGTCTGTATGAAATGAAGATGAGAAACTTTGCAACTTAGAGCTGCTGTGAGCATTATATAAGATCATGTGTGTGAAGCACCAAGCTTTTGTCCTGGCTTTGTGTGTTAGTTACAGCTTTAGACATATTCTGTCCCCAGATTTCCTATTCTTCACCTCTTTCCTCCCATGACCACTTTCTCCGAGTCATGGTTTTAAGGTTCTCTTAAAATTATTGAAGTGGGTTGAAGGCCACATGCATATGATCCAGGGCATTCCACCCCCTACACAGAAAATCTCTGTGGTCAAGAAGACTCTGTGGCAGCTTTTTCATCTTTCATCACCAGCTCTGATATAGATACATGCCTACACATACGTACAAACATGGATGTATTCTTTACAAGGCACCTTTCTCAGCTCCTTCTGCGACTGCAACGTGGATGCCAACTCGACACTCTTGTGTTTAACCAACATAACATTTGTATCGCCTAGAGTAAAAAGATGCCTAAGCGTGGACCATAAGAATCAGATCTTCTCATTCTATTATCACCATTGAACATTTGCCAAGACATCACGGCACACATGGCCCTAGTCTAGGTGCTTAGGATGCCAAGGAAAGGTGGTACCCATTAAGCGTACCCACAAATATCATCAATATGGGGCAGACACCATGGTGTGTGTGTGTGTGTGTGTGCACATACAAACACATACGGAGACGTATGCTTATGCAGGTGTAGAAATTACCTGTTGTGCTGTTCTAGTTCTCCTCCTGCATGCAAATGTGGAGCCAGAAGACACTTTAAATGAAGTACCAAGAGGCATCATTTGGGTTTCCAGTCCTAAAGTGAGTAGAGAGCTGGATGAACCTGAACAACTCAGTCCCCTTTCCAGATCTCAGTTTCTCTACCTGTAGGAGCAAGTAAGAGTGAGTGTTTTTCAGGACTCCCTAAAGATCTTGGGGCTTTCCAGGATGCGCAGTAGTAAAGAATCCACCTGCCAATGCAGGAGACACCAGTTTGATCCATGGGTCAGGGAGGACTCCCCTGGAGTAAGAAATGGCAACCCACTCCAGTATTCTTGCCTAGAAAATGCCATAGACATAGGAGCCTGGTGGCTACAGTCTATGGGGTTGCTAAGAGTCAGACATGACTGAGCAACTGAGCACGCATGTAAAGATCTTGAGTTCAGAAAGTTAAATTCAAGAAAAATCTGAAGACTGGAAGAAGGCACCATGTGATCCCATATATATTTTTTACATTTGAAAACAGCCAACTGAAAACTGATTTGTTAAAAAAATTGTGCTATTACACTCACTGTGCCTTCTTTATGAACTGGAGTAAAGAGGAGGGATTTATTTGAAAGTCAATAGACTATTTACAGCTCTACTGTAGGTGCTAGTTTAAATTCAACATTTTGAATGGGGTAGAAACAATCACATCGGAATTTGACCAAGGATACATTCGCATGTCAGTTTAATGCTCCAGCTGTTTAATCAAAATATGAATAAAAGGTCTAAAGCCCAACAAGCAAAAATATCATAGTTGTGGGATTCAGCGATTGCTTCCCCATTGTCAACCAATTACTGTGTAATTTTTCCCTGTGACTGAATAACTAACTGTTAGCAAATAATGAAAAGGCAATTACAGCGATGCTTTGTTCCTATTACTCCCTTCATTTTATTCTGGCTATAATTATTGTCAGAGCTGGAGGTTTACTGTACCATGGAAGCAGCACCAGGAAAGAAAATGGAATGGGCCGGTGCATGGAAAATTGCAAATGTCACAGCTACCTCCATCGCCACTGTCGGACTTCTGAGATTAAAAAATCAGAGGCAAAAGCTCTCCGTGTGGGTTTTACAAATTCTCTACCTCAAGCTGTTGAAGCAACGGGGGGAAGTGGGGATGGAGGTGAGGATGGCAGGGGGTGGGGGTTGCGGTGGGCAGGGAATCAGGAACGATGTTTCTTCTTTTTTCCTGTGTGTAATTCCCAAAGGATGGTGCCTTTTCGCCGCAGTCTGCCTGAACCCGACTCGTGGGCTCTTCTTTTAGCCTTTGCTTCTCATTAATGGTCTCCATGCTGTTTCATAATGGGGAGTGGCATATAAATGATGCATTTTATGGGGTTTGATCTTTCTTCAGAGAGGAAATATGCTGCATATGGACAGATGTCTGAAAAAGAAAATGATGACTGTGTTCTCTTTGTGCAGTTGCTGGGACCAGTTTTTAGAAGCTGATTCTGACTGATCAATATGCCTTCCAGTTTAACTTTGTTTTTATTAAAAATTTTATTTGTAAAAATAAAATGAAGGGGATAGAGGTATGACCCTCATTTTTTTTTAATAGCTTCTTTATTTACTGAACATACTACCTACAATGTGCAAGATATGGGCTCTGAGTAGTCAGAGAAGACACGGTCCCTGAGACATGAAGCAGAAAAGGCTCCATCTTGAGGTTTTATTTATTTATTTTTTAATCTAAACAAATGTCTGTCTTCATGAAAAGCAACTCAGTAGAGTCGAAAGTGTGTAGAACTATATGTTTGAAGATCTAGATTCCAAGTCCAGCTTTACAGTTTACTAACTGGTTTATCCTGTTGTATCAACTAGCTATCGCTATGTAACAAACTATCATCCAAACTCTATGGCTTAAGTCAACAACTGTATTTAATGAAAGTTCACGAATTTGCTTTCGAGTGTTGCACTGGTAAAGAATCCACCTGCCAAAGCAGGAGACGGGGATTTGATCCCTGGATTGGGAAGATCCTGTGGAGTAAATGGCAAACTATTCCAGTACTCTTGCCCGGGAAATCCCATGGACAGAGGGGCCTGGTGGGCTGCAGTCCATGGGGTTGCAAAGAGTTAGAAGTAACCGAGAGACTGAGCACGAGCACAGATGAATCTGCAGGTCAAAGGAGGCTCTGCTCCAGGCTGAGCTTGGCTGGGGCATCTTATCTGGGGAACTTTGCTCCAGATGTCTCTTACCTTCCTCTTTGGAACAGCTGGCCAGCCTGGACCGTCCTTATGGTCACGTCTGAAGAGCAAGAGATCAACCAGAAGCATGCAGGCACTTTCAAGCCTCTGCTTCAGGCACGCCTGCTAACATCCTATTAGCAGAATGAATACAGTTAGAGGGGATGGCTTGGGGGGATTCATGCAATCACCTGAGCTTGGGTAAAGCTCCATGCCTCAATTCCTTTGTCTATAACATGCAAGCTCAGTTTACCTGCTTTAAAAGATCATTGAAAGAACCAAAACAAATGAACAGCATTAGGATGTTCTGAAAACTATAAAAAAACAATGACTATGTGATTTACTATTGTTCATATTACGTCATACTTATCTTTATGTCATAAACCTTTTAAGATTTTTTTGACCTAATTTGGTCAAAAGAGATTCTTTACAAACTTCAAATTTCTTTACATTCAATCATCAGATATTCTTTCTTTCATCATAGATATAAAAATGGAAAATGGAAATTACTTACACAGTCTATGCCGTTTTGTTTCACATGTAGAACAGGTCACTTCTCCATGACTCTGATCCTACTTGAGGTCAGACAGAATCTCAGAGGTACTGTTCTTGGTTCCTGTGGCAGCCAGCCAAGAGATTCCCCTGCGATTAAGGTAGAAAGAAAAACCATTTATGGGCTTGATAGCCTCAGGTTGGGTTATTTTTATAGCTAAAGGAAAGCAGGTTATGAGGCGTTAGTTGGTCATAAATAAATAAGCAAGGATATACATTGACAAGGACAGAAGGGTGAAACAATAATAATAATAAAAACCCTCAGAAAGTCAGACAAATCTAGGTTTGAATCCTTGCTGTTACTTAATAACTGGCTTACTTAGCTTCCTGGAGCTTCTCTTTCCTTTTTTGTAAATCAGGGACATAAGATCTAACTCACTGTGTTCTTGTAGGACTAAATGAGCTATAAAAGATGTTGAGTCTCCCCAAATAGATACAGTTGACCCTTGAAAAATATGTATTTGAACTGTGCAGGTTTACTTACACATGGATTTTTTTTTTCACTAAATATATACTGCAGTATCATATGATCCATGGATGGCTGAATCCATGGAGGCAGAACCATGATATCTGTATTGGAAGATCAATTGTAATGTTATATGTGAACTTTTGACTATGGGGAGGGTTGGTACCCCTAATCTCTGTGTTGTTCAATGTTCAACTGTAATTTCAATCAATATCCTTGCAGGATTTTTTATTTCATTTGTATCTAAGAGAGGCAGCATCACCAATGGATAGAAAAAGTACAGATTGTTTGGTAAAAAGAGAGACTGACTCATAGAATAGAGAAAAAATTGAATCATAACTTCACAGCATTTAAAGAACATAAACAAGAGATGAACGGGATGAATTAAAAACTGAGATATGAGGAGTAAAACTTAAGAAATATAGTAAGTAAGATAAATGTATTTGTAACCTTGGAGTGGATAATGATTATGTAGTCAAAATCCAAAGCTACAAATGATATAGCGAAGGGAAAAAGACAGGAAACTAAAAAGATATGAATAGGCATTTCCCAAAAGGGGAAACAAGAACAGCTAACATATATACAAAGCTCATGTTCACTGATAGAGAAAGGCAAATGATAACAAGTTTGAGATGGCATTTTTTAACCTATCAAATTGGAAAAAACTTAGACAATCGGACATATATACACTATCAGGCGTCAAACAGATAGCTAGTGGGAAGTCGCTATATAACACAGGGAACCCAGCCTGGCGCTCTGTGACAACCTAGAGGAGCGGGCTGGGAGAGGAGAGGGAGGCTCCAGAGGGAGGCGTGTGCGTGTGATTGTGACTGATTTGAGTTGTTGCATGGCGGAAACCAGCACAACATGGTGAGGCAGTGATCCTCCGATTAAAAACAGAATTAGACAATCAGGTAATAATATTACGTGATGGTGAGGGTGTTAGGAAACAGGAACTCCCCGTCACATCCTGCTGGTGAGGGGTTTACTGCTACAGGTATTTTGCAGAGGAATCCGGCAGTAGTTAGCGGGAGTAAAAATGCACAGACCCTAAGATCCTAGGACACCCTCTTCTGGGTGAGTACCCCAGAGACCTTCTCCCAAAGGTTCACAGGAAGACATGGACAAGGGCTGCTATTTTAAAAACTGGAGGGTAATCACTTTACATGTTGTGTTAGTTTCTGCTGTGCAATGAAGTGGCTCAGCTGTATGTATACATATGCCCCTTTTCGCTTGAGCCTCCCTCCCGCCCCCCTCGTTCTGCCCCTCTCGGCCATCACAGGGCAGAGCTGGGCTCCCTGACACACAGCCGCTCCCCACTAGCTCCCTGTGACACACGCAGTAGTGCAAGTCTGTCCGCGCTGCTCTCCCCATCCATCACACTCTCCCTTCCCACCCAGTGTCCACACGTCCCTTCTCTCCATCTGCCTCCCTGTTCCTGCCCTGCAAATAGGTTCATTTGTACTCGTTTTCTAGATTCCACATATATGCATTAATATCTAATATTTGTTTTTCTCTTTCTGACTTAACTTCACTCTGTAGGACAGACTCTAGGACCATCCACAGTACCACAAATGACTCAATTTCATCATTTTTTACATCTGAGCAATATTCCATTGTATATATTTACCACATCTTCTTTATCCATTCATCTGTTGATAGACATTTAGGTTGCTTCCATGTCCTAACTACTGTTAATGAACATTGGGTACCTGTGTCTTTTTGAATTATGGTTTTCTCAGGGTATATGCCAGGAACTGATTGAACTGACAGAACTGGAAATGCAGAGGGGTCCATCAGAGGCAGAATGGAGGAGTAAAATGGTCCACAGTCCTTTCTCTGCAATTCTTAAGTACAAAAACCTCTGAAAATATGAATTTTTTCATAACTTTGGCATAAACTTCTTTGGAAGCAGAAATTGACCTGAATGGATGGGAGGATAGGTCTCTTCATATTTCAGTTAGTATGATTATTCTTACATCTAGATAGAAAACTTAAATCAATGTGTTTGATTAAAGAGTGGTACCTAGGGCTTGCAAAATGAGATTTGGGGTCCAACACCACGTAATGTTAGCACATAGAACTATACAGAATGAGTTCCAGAAGACGCATGTATTAATGAGTGGAGGCACAGATTAGAAGAGCCTCAGTAAAACTTACCAGTAAGCATGCATGTATGGAGAGTCAGATTTGGTGAGGTGAGGATGCAGAAGGGAAAATTTTTTTTTTAATGGAATATAGAAAATAGAATAGGATATGAAACATAAAAAAGGAACACCTGACATAAACTGAAGGAAAAAATAAAATAAGGCCAACAGATCATTGTGACCAGCAGCTCCACAATGGGTGGAGGATTACTCCACTGGGAAGGGGGGTTTCTATATCAGTTTCTAATTGTATCACGCATTTCTTTTTTGGCAAAAGTCCCGTTCCCCAACATGATAATTTACAAATTTTGTTTAACCCTCTGTCTGTCTTATAGATTGGACACTTAGAATTTGGGGCTTAAGAGGGAGTTTCAAAGGGAGGGGATATATCTATACCTATGGCTGATTCATGTTGAGGTTTGACAGAAAGCAACAAAATTCTGTAAATCAATTGTCCTTCAATAAAAAAAAATTTTTTTTAAGTTATACATTAACTGAAAAGTCCACTGCAGCCAAACAGGACCACTTGGGTGCACTCCTGATACCAGGGCTGTGTAATACATGGGCAGCACGTGTGAACTATAATTCAGCCAAAAGAGCACCGGGTTTAGAGTAGACTTGGCTCTATGTGTGACCATGGGTAAGTCATTTTGCCCTTTCAAGCTTCAGAACTCTGTATCCTTTTCTTATCTTTCCTTTCCCCGGGTAACCCCTGTAATGGAACCATTCTGGGTTTCTTGCAGGTGACCAAAAACACGCCCCCTGACATTTCCATGATTTTGTGTGCATTTTTCCAACTGAAGTGCTCACCATCCCTCAGAGAAATCCCAAGTCACCTTTTGAATTAGTGTCAACCTGAAGAAGAACTAAAGAGCCTCTTGATGAAAGTGAAAGAGCAGAGTGAAAAAGCTGACTTAAAACTCAACATTCAGAAAACTAAGATCATGGCATCTGGTCCCATCACTTCATGGCAAATAGATGGGGAAACAATGGAAATAGTAACAGACTTTATTTGGGGGGGCTCCAAAATCACTGCAGATGGTGACTTCAGCCATGAAATTAAAAGACCCTTGCTACTTGGAAGGAAAATTATGACCAACCTAGATAGCATATTAAAAAGCAAGAGACATTACTTTGCCAACAAAGGTCCATCTAGTCAAGGCTATGGTTTTTCCAGTGGTCATGTATGGATGTGAGAGTTGGACCATAAAGAAGGCTAAACACTGAAGAATTGATGCTTTTGAACTGCGGTGTTGGAGAAGATTCTTTTTTTTTTTTTGGAGAAGATTCTTGAGAGCCCCTTGGACTGCAAGGAGATCCAACCAGTCCATCCTAAAGGAAATCAGTCCTCGGTGTTCATTGGAAGGACTGATTTGAAAATGAAACTGCAATACTTTGGCCACCTGATATGAAGAGCTGACTCACTGAAAAGACCCTGATGCTGGGAAAGATAGAGGGCAGGAGGAGAAGGGGACGACAGAGGATGAGATGGTTGGATGGCATCCCCGACTCAATGGGCATGGATTTGGGGGGACTCTGGGAGCTGGTGATGGACAGGGAGGCCTGGCGTGCTGTGCATGGGGTCGCAAAAAGTCGGACACGACTGAGCAACTGAACTGAACTGAACCTGCATATCTGAGGAACAGAAAGGAGATTTAGAGGGGCTGGAAAGTAATAAGCAAGTCCCTTGGACTGCAAGGAGAGCCAACCAGTCAATCACAAAGGACTGAATAGTCATTAGAAGGACTGATGGTGAAGCTGAAGCTCCAACACTTTGGCCACCTGACATGAAGAGCCAACTCACTGGAAAAGACCCTGATGCTAAGAAAGATTGAACATGAACTTGAGCAAACTCCAAGAGACAGTGAAGTACAAAGAAGCCTGGCATGGGCAGTCCATGGGATCACAGAGTCAGACACGACTCAGCAGCTGAACAACAACCAAATGAGTGTTTTGTTAATAAGATAAAACACCTGTAGGGCAGGGACCATACCTTACTCATCTCTGTAATCCTGAGGTCTAGAACTGTATCTAACATGTGGTAGGTTCTCACTTTGGTGAATAAGGCAGACACATTCTTGCCTTCAGACAGCCTGAATCTAATGGGAGAAAATAGATTCTTAGTGGGCAGTTGTGAATGTGAAGAGCTTTTCAAAAGGGGAGCACAGGGAGTAGCAAAATGGGCCCCAGCTATGAATAGCCCTAGGTATTTATATATACATCTAAAATAACACCTCCCTTCCCCAATTTCCTCCTTCCTTGATTCACCATAGACAATAGGGTTTTCATCTTCCAGGCCAAAACCTGACTCAGGGATATGATCATCTCAGCTTTCCAAGCTACATAGGTTGTAGGTGGAGAGGTAGAGGAGAGAGGGAGCCGAGCAGGCCACACATGCCCTAGAGGGAGGAAGGGAGCCCCAGCTGTGTTCAAACTAGAAACACCCTGAACTTTCCCCACCCCACATCAGCCATCATTAGGCTCTTTCCAACACTTGCTATAGTTTCTTCCCAGTTCCCCGGAGGATATGCCACATAACGTAAAATAATAATACTAAATCTAAAGGTAAAAAAGGAAAGACATCATTACCAGGTTAATACATCGTGAAAAAATTCACATTTCTGATAGATACTTAACAGTGCATTGGTGATTAAATTAATTGCACGTGGCGAACAGAAAGATAGCTCTTTAATGCATGTTAAATATTAACAATTGGAGATAATAGGAATCTACATGTCTCTTCTTTACGGCTTCCTTTGTCAATGAAATGTACTCTTGTGTTGGAGGAAGAGGGAGTTTGGAATGTGCTGGTCTTATCCAGTGAAGGCCAGCCCTGCCCCCCTCCACCCACCACACCAGAGCCACCAGCAATCAGCTTAATCATAACTGACCGGAACCAAATGGATTCAGGCAGCCATGCTGACTACTGAGTTAAAAAGTTTTATATATCAAGAGTCTGAATGCCAACTAAATCAAAACCTTTCAAGGCAAATCAAAAGGCCAGCAGCCTTTTTCCTGCTTCTGCCAAAAGCTTTGTTTCGCCATTTCCTCCCCGGGCCGTCAGGAGGTGGTGGTGGCTTCTGCGGTGCAGTTCGGCCGCATCTGGGGGCATCCTTACATGCCCCCGTTATCCTCAGAAAGTCAGCCCATCACCTTTACATGAAGAGCACTGGGGGGTGGCTTGTGGGGTAGGCAGGGAGCGAAGAGAAGCAAAACACACTGATTGATTGCAAACCCAGCTATGATGTCAGCATGAATTAATGTTTCCCACAGGCATGCTAATCAGCTCCATGACATAATAACGGCTTCTATTACACCGGTGGGACTTCAAAGTTATTCCAAAGATAACATAACACAACACTTGAAGCCCCAGGAAACTTCCACCGTGCTTTTAGATGTTTTATAAAGTTACCAATCTTTTCATTGCTCGGGAAACACACACACACAAAAAGCTGAAAGGAAACAGAATATTGAATTTGGGATGAATCGGGGTGGAAAGTGATTTCATTACAAATTCCAAATGTTCAAAGAGATAGTGGCAATTAAAAAGCTGCAAGGGGTCACCATTTAAAAGCAGCTCTGTGCAAACTTTTCTCAGGCAGGCAGATGGGCACAGATCCTAATGTGGAAAAAAAAAAAAATTCTAAGTCTGAATGAAAGGTATTTGTTCAAATGAACAAATGAGCCCACAAAAAGTATGTAAGACAGGAGAGCACAGGGATCAAGGTTTGCATCTTGATTCTGACCTCTCTTAGATATATGTCTCTGGACTACTGTTTAATATTCCTGAGATCTGACTGCTCCTGTATAAATGGAACTAATGATACTGACCTCATGGTAGAGCTGGGAGGTCTAGATCAGGGAATGTATTCTGAGCACTGTGTCAAAGTGGGCACCCAGTAAACATTCTTATTATTATTCTTATCAATAAACATTAGGTGTCACTCACCACTGGCTTCCCAGGTGGCTCGATGGTAAAGCATCTGCCTGCCAATGCAGGAGACTCGAGTTCAATCCCTGGGTCGGGAAGACCCCCTGGAGAAGGGAATGGCTATCCACTCCAGTATTCTTGCCTGGAGAATCCCATCGACAGAGGAGCCTGGAGGCTACAGTCTATGGGGTCACAAAGAGTCAGATATGACTAAATGACTAACACTTCATGCACTTGAATGTAATGACTACCACTAGTAACACAAATATCCAGCATTTACATAAGCACTCACACACATCACCTTTTAAGGCACTCACAAGCCAATAAGTGAGGTCCCATTGTGCCTAATGTAGAGAGGACGCAATTGAGGTGCAGAGAGGCGTAAGTGACCTGCCTAAGATAACACCCAAGAGATAGAATGGCTAGACTGCAAATCTGTGCCATCTGGATCTGTTCTGTATTCTCAACCACATTGTCTCTATACATGTACACACAAGAGGACACGCATGAACACTCACACGCAGACATACACTACACACACACACACACACACACACACACTTATGCACTGCCCGAAACACATCCTTCAGGTCTCTAATCTACTGTGATAATGACCAACTCAATTTCTGCAGTTTGACAAGCCTGTGTGTGAGGTCTGCATACTCCACTTACTCAGTGTGACCCTAGGTAAGTCACTTAACCTTTCTGAGACTCAGTCATCCACCTGTGCAGAGGGACTATTCACAGAACTCATGACAGGATACCTGGGAAGAGCTCAGCATGGTGCCTGAACTTGGTAAACATCTTGATAAATTCAGCTATCACCTTTATTATGGTGTTAGTTGACTGCTCTGTGGTATCTGACTCTTTGCGACCCCCATGGACAAACTTCTGTCCATGAGACTCTCCAGGCAAGAGTCCTGGAGTGGGTTGCCATTTTCTTCTCCAGGGGATCGTCCCAATCCAAGGACTGAACCTGGGTCTCCTGCATTATAGGCAAATTCTTGATCATCTGAGCCACCAGGGAAGCCCCATCATTATTATAAACAGCTATTATTTATAATATAACATTTCTACCTCTCTCTCTCTCTCTTGTCTGTCTGTCCCTGTCTCTGTCTCTCTCACACACACACAGTTCAGTGTCAATCACAAGAATATGTAGGTGAAGCCTCCAGAACGGGATGCACCAGGCACAGGCGTTTGGGCCAACAGGGATTCCCTCAGAACATCTGAAAGTTACAGGAGGAGGCAGGAAGAGAGGCTGCCGCTCTGCCTCCTGACCAGCTGTCCCCTCCTCTTTCAGATCCCCTCCTGTCCCGTCTGGCAGCTGCCTACTCCCTTGGTGTGTGGGCAGTTCCTAGGGATCGCTGGAGGGCGAGGTTTTCACGGCCCAGAGACACCGGGGCGGCCATGGGGGTGACCATACCACTTCTGAGGGCCCGTCGACTCCTTGACCTTTTCTTTTTTTCCAGTTTTTCTAGGTATTTTACTTAAAAATGCTTTAATGTATCTAACACTACTATTTTTATTTGTTTATTTGTATACTATATTCTTATAGCTTATTTACTTTATACCTAATAGTCTGTACCTCTTAGTCCCCTGCTCCTATCATGCCCCTCCCCCTTCCCTCTCCCCACTGGTAACTGCGAGTTGTCCATCTCTGTTGACCTTACATTGTCTAACAGATTCCTTCTCGCACAGCCTCCTCTCAGTTCCCTGGCTCTCAGATCATCATGTTTATTTGAGGAGGAACCATGGGCACCCTGTTAGCTCAGCTGGTAAAGAATCCTCCTGCAATGCAGGAGACCCTGATATGATCCCTGGGTTGGGAAGATGCCCTGGAGAAGGGATAGGCTACCCACTCCAGTATTCCTGGGCTTCCCTGGTGGCTCAGATGGTAAAGAATCCACCTGCAATGCGGGAGACCTGGGTTTAATCCCTGGGTTGGGAAGATCCCCTGGAGGAGGACATGGCAATCCACTCCAGTACTCCTATCTGGAGAATCCCCATGGGCAGAGGAGCCTGGCGGGCTGCGGTCCATGTGGTTGCAAAGAGTCAGACACGACTGAGTGACTAAGCACAGCACATGGACACTTAGCTTTCTGTCTTGATAAAATGTGCAGCCAAAAATAAAAGGGGCCTCATTGCCCACTGTGTTTCTGGCACCATGTGGCAGCTGGAATCCTAGACCCATGGAAGAACATGAGGGATAAGAAATAAAGGAGAAGAATGGAAACCAACGGAGAGAGTGTAGCAAAGAGGTGAGTAGAAATGACAAAGCCAAGTGATGAAAAGATGGAGCTACTTCCTGAAGAAAAGGCCCTAAGTGTCTCAAACCATGGGTTTTGCTGTTATCCATTTAACTTTAGTTTATTTGATGCTATTCCTTTGAATGAAACCAAATATCAGCTTTGATTTCGCCTAAGAATCTGCTGGTATCTTCAAGTGAAGAATCTTGATGGACCCTGATATTCTTTTTGCTTCTGGCAATTTCATAATGTATATGTGAAATATTCCCCTTGATTCATTTATTTTCTTCCAACTTTTTAGGATGGACAGAATTGGGGAGGAAAAAAGACTAATTAAAGAAACCAACTCTTCTGACTTTGATAAGCTTAGTAATAAACAGCTTTGCTGAAGCTGTACTGAATTTGGTACCTAATGTATTTGTGTGACAGATTATTAGCAAACACAGTGTCTAGCTGAGGACCCAGTGGTCACACAACCTGCCCTCAAGATGCTTATGCTCTAGTGGAGGACAGAAATGCAAAACAGAGTGGTGAGTGCAGAACTAGACACATCTGGAGACACACTTGCTTGCCTTACTTCCAATCTCAGCCAAGACTGAGCCTGGCATGTTGCTACCAGCCTGAGCAACACACAGCTTCATTTTCTGGATGACCCAGACATGGCAGAAGCCCTGAAGAGCTTGGTCAGCCTGTGCAGTTGCACAGCTGGGAAGGGCAGGGGAACTAACAATTCTTGGGGAAACCCTCAGCCACTGGCAACTGAGCCAGTGGATAAATGCCCCAGTTCCCATCCTCCAGGCAGTTATGCCGGAATCATTCCAGATACTTCCCAGGAGGACCCAGAGGAACTGAGCTGCCATTGCTGATAGCAGCATCCTCAGTGATGCCCCCTAACTGTCTCCTTCCTGGTTTCACTCTCCCAGCTCCCTAATCCCTGCACCCAGGGGTCACCTCCCAGATGCAGTACCTATACCCAAGTCTCTTTTAAAAACATTTATTTATTTATTTGGCTGCACTGGGTCTTAGTTGCAGCACGCATTTTTGGATCTTTGTTCCAGCATGCAAACTCTTAGCTGCAGCATGCAAAATCTAGTTCGCTGACCAGGGGTTGAATTCAGGCTGCCTGCACTGGGAGTGTGGAGTGTATTAGTCACTGAACCATCAGGGAAGTCTCTACACTCAAGTCTGTCTCAAAGGTTGCTTTCAGGGAGCTCAAGTCAAACAGCGTGATTTAGGAAGTCACTTTAAGGGCATCAAACCTAGTCACAGGGCATGGAAGAAGGCATCCTGGTGATGTGTAAATGAGAGACCAGATGCTGGGTGCAAACAGAGATGCAAGTAGAGGGACCCATACTGAAAACACAGGTAGGAGCCAGAAAAAGCATGACATGCTGTGGGGCTGCAGTTAGTTTAGACAGAAAGAGCGTTCACCCACATTGGATAAATATGTTTCTGGAATCTGATGGAAGAATTCTTTCCTGTCCTTGATGGCAAACCCAAGAGCAAATAATCCATGAAGCCACGGCAAATGATTTTTTTAACGAATTATATTTGTCTGTTGTAAAAGATACGAGAGAAAGCCTCTTGTATGGCTGGTGGGGGACTTTGGATTGCTGAGACAGAGAAAGCAAGTGAACACCACAGCACAGCAGGGAGAACCTCTCTGAGCCTCAGTTCCTTTATCTGTAAAATGAGCTCATGTCTCAAGCAGAACTGAGTAACTGGTCCCCATGATGTACTCACAGTAGAGAGTACTACCATTCCAGTCTGGAAGAAGAATACTTTTGGCCAAGATCTTTTTGGACCAAAACAACAGACAACCTCCATCCAGCCATCTCTTTTAAACCCATTCATAAATAGCTTCCAACAAGCAAGAGATTCTGATTTAACATAGTGGGGCCAGGAAAGGGCATGGGGGCAAAAGGCAGAGGGGCTAGAAGCGTAATTGTACATTTTGACATTAAATGAATTACAAGGAAATTATATGCAAATCATTATGTAAATGTGGCATATGTTGTTTTCGAGTTAACAGCTTGGACACTCTTAATAATTACAGCAGTTTTCAGGGTGAATTAAGAGCCCCAATAAACTATATTTAGGATCCCCTTCAAGTGAACAAGATTTAGTGGTCTTTGTTTTTCATTTTAAGTGGCTCAGGTTAAGAGAGAAACTTGAAATTCTCTCTCTCAGTCCTATAAAGGCCACTATATATTATACAATATTCTTCTGATGACAGTGACTATCTATGACAATTAATAAGCACATTAATGCCAAAAGCCTTTGAAAATATGGACTTCTCAAGAGAGCATTGCTTTATCTTATTTTATCCTTTTATATCTGGTGAACAGATGTAAAAGATTAAAATGAAATATCCTCCTCTCTATTGCATTATCCTTCCATGATTTAAGAAAAAGAAACCATCACATCATATCATGAGACGTCCTGCCAAGGGTGCCGTTGTTCCTTCAGAGAGTGCAGATGCCTGCAAGATCTGTCAGTTATGTCTTCACCTAAAAAAAAGATGATCAGATTTGCTCATCTCTCTTCCTCACTCTTGCAAAATCTCCTTAAAATATTTTCTGCGAAAGAAACCTCAGCCATGGCCCATGCAGGGTAGGCACAGCTATAAAGAGGGGGCTTTCAATTTCCTTGGCAGATCTCTAGGAATATTTTGGACTAGATAATCTGAAGAGTGTCTGATTACAAAGCCTCTAGAACTACTGGGTGACATATAATGAACATCCTTTTAAGTGCAGCAAAACTGAACTTGCAAAAAGAAAATCAGGAGAATTCCCAAAGGCTTAAAACGAAAATGGACGAGAAGTCTTGAGGGTTATATGTGAAATGATACTGTAGTTGCTCCCACATGGAGTTCATGGTCACCAATCTAGGCAAAATAGGAGCTTGGTCTTTTACACCATATAGGGATGGGAGTCAAGGCTTTATGTCGACATCAAGCCAGGACACTCAAAAAGCTGCATCCTCAGTTACAGGAGGGACTAGGTCATCTTGTCAGCAAAAAGAGATAAAGCCGTTTGATCGTCTAAACTTGGCCCTGGTGGGAAAAGACATTCAATATCTCCCATGCGTGCGTGTGTGCTCCGTCACTAAGTTGTGTTTGCCTCTTTGTGGCCTCATCAATTGTAGCCCACCAGGCTTCTCTGTCCATGGGATAACCCAGGCAAGAACACTGGAGTGGGTTGCCATTTCTTTCTTCAGGGGATCTTCTGAACTCATGGATCGAACCTGCGTCTCCTGCATTACAGGCTGATTCTTTCCCACTGAGCCACCTGGGAAGCCCCATCTCCCAGTAGAATTCACAATGACAAGACGTTTCTTACCTCTGGTTTGGGGTTCCCTGGAATCTATCAGTCAGTAGTTTTGGCTTAGAAATCTCTCCAGGGTCAGCTGGCAGATATAAACAAGCACACTAGAAGAATATATACTCCTAAACCAACTCCCACAAGACTCCCTCCAATAAAGCACCACTAATGATGAGGTCATAATAAAAAATGACAAAACTTGGGAAAGGAAAATCAGCTCCCTGGGTATCCAAAAAGTTGGGCCTCAAAGTTTCTCCTCTAGCAGTAAGGGAGAAACAGGCTGATGGCCTCAAAAAAGACCATCTCTGCATTGCCTAGCTATACAGACCCTGCTGTTTTGCTTTCCCCATGAATGTGATTTCTGGTGGAGGACCTTGTGCAATCTCCACCCAAGGAGTCAGGTTAGAAACAGAGAAAAGGAGAAACTCTCACATTTTTGTGGATGGAAAAATGACTATGAAGCCCAAATCTCCAAACTCTCCAATCCTGGGTAACTGCCCTCTTGGAAGCTCTACTCTCTACTCAGTGCAGCACTCAAGAATTGAAAATGTTGCCCCTTCTACAGTTTGCAACCTACTGGTTGGTCCCAGAGGGATGAATTTATATTGATAGAATACTAAGCAGCATGAAGGGCATTTTGGACAGGACTCCCTGACGGAAATGAGGTCTCAGAAGTAGCTTACCTACTACACAAAGAAAAGACAAAGTTGGGGAAATACAGGTTCCTGGGGCACCTGAATGCTGTGAGTAACTGATCCTATTCATTTCCATTCCCTACTGAGGTGCCTTCAGTGGATCCCAACTCCATTGTAAAATAAGCCCTGTCTCCTTGGCCTACCTTTTAGGCTCTAAATGATTTTGCTCCAATCTATGCTTCCAGTCCCATTTCCCAGTGCTCGAAGCAAACTGGATAGTAGCTGTTTCCCAAACTCAGATTGTACTTCTCCACTCTCTCTCTCTGCTCCCATCTCCCCACACCATATCCATATAATCAATGGCTACTTATTCCTCAGAGCCTCTTCCTCAAGTGAAAGTGAAAGTCGCTCAGTTGTGTCCAACTCTTTGCGACTCCATGGACTCTACAGTCCATGGAATTCTCCAGGCCAGAATACTGGAGTGGGTAGCCTTTCCCTTCTCCAGGGAATCTTCCCAACCCAGGGATCGAACCCAGGTCTCCCGCATTGTGGGTGGATTCTTTACAAGCTGAGCCACAAGGGAACCTTCCTAATTCCTAATTCCTAACCTTCCTAATTCATAACCTTCTCTGACAGTTCTACTGGTGCACCCACCTCCTCTCCCTTCCACAAAAGATGGAGACTTGGGAATATGTTCATCAAATACGCTACACGACTCATTTCTATCAGAGAACTGCAATATCACTAAATAGCGTCCGTGCATCAGAAGTATAAGCACCAGTGTGTCCTCATGTCCCTCTGTGCCTCACGGGGACTTGGCCTCCTGTGGGTCACAAATAACTGAAATGTTGAGGAGAGTGCAGCTTCCAATATTTCAGTCGTTTGAGTATCAATTTTCCATAATTTCTCTATCCTCCTATGATCCATACCATTATTTGTTTCACACTTTTCTTCAGATGGGTTCACTTGTTAAAACCTAGATTGATATATCTTGAAAGAAACCTTTTCATCACTACTACAAATGGGAAATTAATATCACTTGGAATTAAAAGAAAGTTGCCATACAAAACAAATACAAGTATAAAAACAACAATACTATTAAATTCTAGTTGGATGTAATTGCTTGCCCAAAGCTCAGTGCTGGAGGCCACTAACTCTTTATTAAAAGGGGAGATTAACAAATGTCAGACAGGTGTCAGAGCCTCACCATCAGCAGACAGAGTTCCTGCTTCGTGGAACCGGTGGTATTGAAGGAGAATATGAAAGGAAGTAGCTTAGTCACCATGGATTCAAGGTTACCTAGTGCACTCAGAGGCCTGAAAGTTGTGTCTGCTCCCTGCTCTGCATGTCCAACATCTGGAGGAGGGATGTACGCTGGAAAGGATCCTTGCTACAGAGTATGTGAGACCAGATTGAAACCCCAAGTGGTCACAGAATGGATAAGTAATCTTAGGAAAGTCACGGTTGTCTCATCAGCAGAATGAAGATAATACAGTCTGGTTTTAAAAAGCTGCCCTGAGCTTGGACACAGGGTACAGAAAAGGACCAGGGGAGTACGTGGCGCATGGTTGGGTGCCCAAGACAAGGCAGCGCTATTCATCCCTGTTGTTTGTACTGTTATCAGGCGTGTGGGACATCAAAGAACTTCTCCGGAGGAAGATAAACAGATAGAACCAAAGCAAAGGTTATCATGAGCCAAAGAGAGACACAAAAGCTGTGCCCGGGCCTGAGAAACAGCACTGTTCCAGTTCCTGCTTCCAACAGAGATGTCCAGAACTGAGCCAAGAACAAGGAAACTGACGAGAGGCTTGCTTGGTGTGGTCACCAGACACCTGAGTCATCCTTTATTGTGACTGCCAAGTTCCTGTAGGGACTGGGACAATGAGACACCAAGGGTGACTGTCATCCTTGACCAGCAAAGTTCCTCAGAGAATTTCTAAGTGAAGCACGGGGAGGAAATGGATAAGGCAAAATGCCACAGGTCAGGGAACCACTTTTAGAATCAGAGCAATCAGAGAGGACAAGACAGGGAAAAATGGGACTGGATGAACATTTCCTTGTCACCCTATCCAACCTCTCCACACTCCCAACCTTAAGTCACAAAAGTCACATGGAAAAATATATGCTTTAAGTGTTCTGTATGTACAAGCCATGGACACACAGGGGTTTTCTTTCTCTATCTCACCATCTCTCATTCCTGCTATCTGTCTCTCTGTCTCTGAGTCTCTCCCTCATTGTGCATCAACATCATTAGTCAAAGGGAAAGAACAAAAGTGATTAGAAAAAAGGAAGGCCTCTGAGCCCATATAACACCCAACTGAAGGAGTACCAGAGAAGTAAAATATGCCAAGTTTTTGGTCAACAGAACCTCAAAATGCTGCATTTGATTTTCTACTTTCCATTCATATCCATAATATTCATATCTTCATCTATACTCATAGATTTACCATTTATGAAGAAAATGCTCAGGAAGGAGGGTCATTTTCTTTTTTAAACCGCTGGAGTTCATCATTAGAAAAAAACCAAGTAGGATAAATAGAGAAAAAAATTGGAGCAAGATAGGGGTTAGGATCTGCCAATTATCAGATTATGTTGTCTATACCAGAGCAGTCATAAAATTAATTTAAACATTCTCCCCCCTCCAAGTGTCTAAACTGACCAGGTGTCTGAGTATCTCACAAGCATGGCCACAAAATATTTTGCAAATAACCTGTACTCTCATAGCCCTGAGATGCTGGTGATGAAGTGGGTGGAATATAGTTCCCTGTTCTTTCAGAAGTTTGTCCTTCTTCCTTAGTATCCTTGTTCACACTAAAGATGAGAGCCAGGTAGACCTTCAGTTCAAATTCCTGCCCAGCTAATTATGACCAAATGTCCTTGGACCAGTCTTTTTAAACTACCTGGATCAAATACTCACGTATACTACAGAAGAGCAAAATAAAACTTAACTACGAGTAAGTACTTCTTTTGAGCTAGATATCATGCTTGGAGGCTTAAACAGTTTCTGCAGTCATGTCTGACTCTGCGACACCATGGACTGTAGCCCACCAGGCTCCTCTGTCCATGGGATTTTGCCAGCAAGAATACTGGAGTGGGTAGCCATTCCCTTCTCTAGGGGATCTTCCTGACTCAGGAATTGAACCAGCATCTCTGGTGTTGCCTGCATTGGTAGGCAGATTCTTTACCACTGAGCCACCTGGGAAGCCCATAAGATGGCACAGTATTTGCATACAACCTGTGCACATCCTCCCATCTACTTTCCTACTTCTAGATGACTCATGGTACCTAATACAATATAAATGCTGTGTAAATAAATGCTGGTGCATGACAAAGTCAAATTTTGCTTTCTTAAACTTTCTGGAAATTTTTTAAAAATAGTTTTGATCCAGAGTTTGTTGAATCCATGAATGAGGACCCTGAAGATGCAGAATCTGTGGATACAGGAGAACAGCTGGGTTTATAAAGGTTTTCTCATTAAGTCTTAGAACCCTTTGAGCTAAAGAATGTCATTTCCCTTTACAGATGAAGAATCAGGGTCAGAGAGAGCTGTTCATATATAGTCCAGGCCTTAGGGAGGGGTAGCCCTGGGATGCCAAAGTGGTGGTGGTAATAACATGATCAGCTGATGGCTCTACAGAGAGGTGATTCTAAAGATCAGAATAGATGACCCACACTGATCACCTTTTTGTGCCACTAACCAGCTCTATGGGGCAGAATTTGGTCTTATTTAGAGATGGCATTACTGACTCAATGGACACGAGTTGAGATAGTGAAGGGCAGGAAAGTCTGGCATGCTGAAGTCCATGGGGTTGGTCACACACAGGCAGACATGGCATAGCAACTGAACAAGAGAATTGGTGGTTCTCTTCATATAAACACGCATCTATAGGATGTTGGTACTTTTAATATTTCCTTATGTATAAAACACCCACCACTGGCAAATGTTATGCCAACAAATATCCATGCCTATTGAATAAATGAAGCAGAGAATGAAACTAACAGATACTGGCCCATGAGGCAAAGATTAAGCACCCAACTGGTCACCAAGCGAAGAGCAGTAAAATTCTGCATAGCAACAGGACTCAGGCACGTCAGCGGCGTAGGTGGTTTTTATGCATGAGGAGTACAGAAAAGTGAAATTTGGGTTTCACGGTAACAGCCCCGGGACTGTGTGCAGCCCCTGGCCGATTCCCAGGACAAAAGCAAGAAGATAAATGGTAGAATAAGAGGTTCCCAGAGCTCAGTGTGCAGATTCCCGGAATATTTCTATGAAACTATCAGAAGAACACTAAGAGAGCATCTTGACAAATGAGAACATTCTACTTAGGATTCAACTATTTAAAGACTAGTGAATATGTGCTTTCCATATTTACGTGTACTTGAATTATGTGTGTTGTTATGTGTATTGAATTTTATCATCATTTAGTAACAAAGGCCCAATCTTGACAATGGTTCATATAATATTTAGAAAGGCGGCAACCATTTTGTAACCATAAGGACAAAGGCTACACATTAAGAATGGGAAAGTGGAGAGGCAGAAAGAACGGGGTCCACGATGGTCAGGCAAAGCAGCTTTTTCAACCTGGGATCGCCTGTCTTTGGATTTTGGTTTATAGGAAAATAAATTCCTATGTGTTGAAGTCAACCTTAGTTGGGCTTCCTGTCACTTGCAACTGAGCATATCTCTAACTGATACACATCTTTACAGGTATAAGGCTTCAGGAACATTGGATCAATGAGAAGCACTTTGGAAACAGGTGCAGTCTAAATGAATATTCATTACAGTTATGATGATGCTGGGCCTCCCTGGTGGCTCAGTGGTAAAGAATCCACCTGCCAATGCAGATGAGGGTTCGATCCCCGGGTTGGGAAGATCCCCTAGAGGAGGCAGCAGCAACCCCTTGCAATATTCTTGCCTGAAAAATTCCATGCAAAGAGGAGCCTAAAGGGCTCCAGTCCATGAGGTCGCAAAGAGTTGGACATGACTGAGCACACACACCTATGATGGTGCTAGTGGTTAATAATTTGGCTAAGGGAGCGTATGGAGAGAGAAAAAAATGAAGAAACAAGGATTCAGATCACTGCAACCTGGGCTGGCTATCTGTGACCACCACAGTTCTCAGAGAAGAAGTATCTGGAATTAGATCTGCAGAGACTATTCAATTACCACATTTGTGAGTTAAGGAAGTCATTTTTTAAAAAATGTGGACCATTTTTAAAGTCTTCATTGAATTTGTTACAATACTGCTTCTGTTCTATGTTTTGTTTTTTTTTTGACCACAAGGCTATAGGAGCTTAGCTCCCTGGTGAGGGATCGAATCCACATCGCCTGCACTGGAAGGTGAAGTGTTAACCACTGGACTGCCAGGGAAGTCCTGCCAGCATTCTTATTTTACCAGCTTTTCCAATTTTCTTAAAGTCTCTTAAAATTATTTCAGATGAACTGCTTTTCAAATGTATGGTTAGTAAAAATCTTGTGAGTCTATTTTCCTTTTGCTGACTTATTTTTTTCTGAAAAAATTTCCAAAAAATGCCAGATTATGCAAGTTTGGGCAAAAGGAGAAGTGAGTGGCCGAGGATGAAATGGTCAGATAACATTACCAACTTAATGGATGCGAATTTGAGCAAACTTTAGGGGAAAGTGGAAGACAGAGCCACCTGGCATGCTAAAGTCCATGGGGTCACAAAGAGTTGGACACTACTTAGTGAATGAACAACAATGCAAGAATTCTTATCTAATATATGAATATTTTTAAATAAAATATAACTAGAAATGTCCTCTGTTTCATATTGTGTATGTAGTAAAACTTACTCCTTTGGTATCAAAAGATGAATCAGTATAGTATGGGTCAGAAAAAATGGGGAAATTCTGAAAAAGAGAGAGCAGCTGTGGCATAGTTTTTTAATCTCACCAATTCCCAATACAAAAATAGAGCAATTAGATAAAAAAATCAAAGACCTATAAACAATATTTGTAATTGCACTATGCATCTAGGATTCCCAAGAAGCCCCCAAAACTAATGGGTTGGGATAAAACACTAAAATTCTGACACCAGCTCTAATGTGTGTGCTTTTTCCACACCAGCAAGCGATTCTGCAACACCTGCTCGGTGTTCTCAGTTCAAATCAGTTCTGACACTGTCTACCTAGAGATACCTGTTAGATTCCACAGGTAGATATGTAGGGCTCAGCTGTACAAGACTGATACTTCCACCACCCCCAAGTGGAAGTAAGTCAATCATAAGTCCAGACTATCACCTGTGCTTTGGACCAACCAGCTATAGACTGGAGGTTCCCAGGACCCTTTCTTGTTTATTTGTTTGAGTATAATTGCTCTACAATATTGTGTTAGTTTCTGCTGTACAACAATGTGAACCAGCTATATGTATACTTGAATCTCCTCCCTCTTGAGCCTCCCTCCCATCCCACCCCTATCCTATCCATCTAGGTCATCACAGAGCACTGAGCTTGCTCCCTGTGCTACACAGCAGCTTCCCACCAGTTACCTATTTCACATGCGGTAGTGCATACATGTTGATGCTACTCCCTCAATTTGTCCCGACCTCCCCTTCCCTTCCCCTGCTGTATTCTCATGTCTGTTCCCTATGTCTGTGTCTCTATTCCTGTCCTGCAAATAAGTTCATTTGCACTATTTTTCTGCATTATATATATGTGTGTGTGTGTGTGTGAATTTGCAACATTTGTTTTTCTCTTTCTGACTTACTTCACTCTATATGAGAGAAGCTAGGTCCAGCCATATCACTACAAATGACCCAATTTCATTCCTTTCTATGATTGAGCAATATCCCCTTGTATATATATATATATATATATATATATACTATATCTTCTTTACCATTCCCTTCATGGGTTTGATTAATCTGCTGGAGTGGCTCACAGAACTCAGTGAAACATTTTGCTTGCTATATTTCCAGTTGATTAGAAAAGAATATAACTTGGGAACAACCAGAGGGAAAAGATGCACAATACAAGGCATGTGGGAAGGGAGGCAGAGCTTCCATGCTCCCTCTAAGCATGGCACTCTTCCAAGGTCTCCGTACATTCACCAACCCAAAGCTCTCTGAACACCATCCCTCTGGGTTATTATGGAGGCTTTATTCTATAGGCACAATTAATAAAATCATTGACCCCCCTCACCTCCCTAGAGGTCAGGTGGGTTGGACTAAAAGTTCCAACCCTCCAATTACATGGTTGGTTCCCCTGCAATCAGCCTTAGTGCTTTCTATATTAGTGGGAAGTTAGGTGTGGTTGAGAGGCACTATTTATGAATATCAAGACACCTTGCAAATGAAAGTGAAGTCACTCAGTTGTGTCCAACAGGTATGTAGCCTGCCAAGCTCCTCCATCCGTGGGATTTTCCAGGCAAGAATACTGGAGTGGGTTGCCATTTCCTCCTCCAGGGGATCTTCCCAACCCATGGATTGAATCCGGGTCTCCTGCATTGCAGGCAGACTCTTCACCGTCTGTGCCACCAGCGAATCCCATCAAGATCTGCCCAATCTAATTGTGGGTGAATAGAAAGAGTCCATAGTAAGAAATGAAGACTCGGTAACAATGCTAGTTTCCTTCAGCATCTGAAACCAGTATGCCAGGACTCCCTTTCAGGAGAGAACTCCACATCAAGGAACAACTAGTAGAAATAGAAACAGATTCATAATTAAGTAGGAGGCAACACACCCAATGGGAGGAGAAAGTCCAGACAAATGTCAAGAAGGGAAACAGAGTCAAGAAAAGTCACCATACTTCTTACCACTATACTTTTGTATAGTATTATACTTTTGTATAGATGTTTTTACATCAGGAAAGACAAGTTAAGTTTTTAAGTTATAAAAGCTATCTTAAACTGTACTTCTTTCCAAAAGTTCAGAAAAACAATCTGATATAAAAGTGAGCAACAGACATGTACCAAAGATAAATCTCATACAAAATTATTTTAAAAATAATAAAGGAGGCAGAACAACAATCTTGCAGACAATGAAATCATGCCAGAAAAATATGTTCACAAAACTGATCAAAACTATACATTTCTAGTTTAAAAAGAGCTAAAAGACAATAAGAAAATAAGCAGGACACAAAAGAATAGTATTGATTAGACTTTGAAAAACTTGGAGACGAGACCACAGATATAAGAGAAGAAATTTTAAATAATTTTCAGAAATGAAAATTAAACTAGAAGGAACACAAGTATGAATAAACAGGACAGATTATGCCTTAAGATAAACAAAATATTAAAATATAAAAGAAATTAAGAAAGAACTAAAAGAGTTTGAAATAAACTAAAAAATATTTAAAACAGGCAGACATCCAACACAAGAATAAGAGGAATACCTTCAAAAATGAAAACCAAAACAAGGAAACAGAACAAATGTTAAATATTATAATTCAGGAAAACTTTAGAAAATAAAGATTTGAAAGTATACATTGAACTGTATATATATCTGAGACTCTTGACCCAAAGCTACCAACATTAAGACATACTCTAGTAAAATAATTAATCGTAGAAAGGAAAAAGAAGGAAGGAAAGGAAAAATCTATTAGACAATTAGGAAAAGGAACAAGCGATTTATAAGGCAAATAAAATTAGACATGAGATCAATACTTTATGTCAACAACTTTATGACAGAAGAAAGGGGAGTGAAATATTTAAGAAATTCAAGGAATGAAAATATGAGTCAAAATTTTATATTTAATAACAGTACCTTTAAAGTTCAAAGAACACAGACAAATGTTATCAACCCAAAGAATAGTGTTTCAAAGTACCTTTCCCATGGAAACTTCTAGAACACAAGCTTCACACAACCAACTTGAGAGGCATCAACACAAAGACTGTTTATACAATTTAACATATAGTTACTGTGGAAATAACAGTAAATGAGGGTTCCAAGGAAAAGAGTATAATTTGTAAGGGCTATTACACCCAGGCATTGTGGCTATCTATAGTACAACTATAAAATAGGATTAATGAGAAGACCACATGGAAAAAACTTTAGGCTTTTCTCAATAATTATGTTGGTGGTACAGTGTTAGTATTGTCCTGAAACTGTTGTGTAATTTGGGGTAAAGTAAAAAACATGGGATGCTCTGGTTTTTATCATTCCATATGTCCCTGAGAACCAAGGTTCTCAGTGTGTGGAAAAAGGAGAGACAGATATAGTTTAGAAGAGGGTAAGTTACTTTAATAAAAAAAAAGAAAGAAAGAAAGAAACAACTGGGGTTAGAATTTGAAGTGGAATCATTAGTATAAACTCATGAGCTCTACTGATGTGTTCTAAAGATGACTACCCCAAGCATGAAGATTATGATCTTGAAATACATGAACAGAAGAAACCAGAGCTTCTTAGAGGAATAGCTGATTCTATGGCTGGAGCAGGAGTGTAAAAGGTGAGCCAGGAATACCTTGTCATATGAGCTACCCCAAAAACTTTCAAGGACTTGGGTCATGTGAAAAGCACTCAAGAGCCATCTTTGAAGAGGCCAACAACAGAACAACTTAAGCTTCAAAAAGAAACAAATGCAATTGACTGAATCTCATCAAATAAATTTAAACTCTTAAGATCATAATGATATTTTATGAATAATTATTTTAGAATAGTTTTGTTCACAGAAAAATTGTACAGGTCTTCTTGAGAGTTTCCATATTCCTCATACCCACTTTCTCCTAACAGCTTACATTAGTATAATACATTTGTTACAATTAATAAACTGATACATTATTTCAAACTAAAGTCCACTAACATGAACTATCTCTCCATTTATTTAGATTTTGTCTGATTTCTTTCATTAGTGTTTTACAGTTTTCTGTATATGGATCCTTCACATGTTTTGTTAGATTTATATCTAAGTATTTCTTTTTGCTTTCCTTTTCTTTTTTTTTTTCATTTTATTTCCCCTCCCTTTCCCTTTCTTTCTTCCCTTCTTTCTTTCTTTCCCTTTTCCTTTCCTCCCTCCCTCCCTTCCGTATTTCTTTCTGGTGCTCAATTTGTTCCTCTCTTTTATGATGATAATTCACGATGGTGTTTTTAAAGACATTGGTTGTAGAAACAACCCAAAAGTCCATCAACTAATGACTGGGTGAAAAAAAAATTGTCGTCCATCCATACAATGGAATCAGCCATAAAAAAAAATGAAGTACTGATTCTTGCTACAAGATGGATGAATCTTGAAAACAACGTGCTAAGTGATACAAAGGGCTGGAAACTGTATGATTCTATTTATAGAATTGTCCAGCATAGGTAAATGTATAGCAGCAGAAAATAGATTAGTGGTTGCCATGGTTGGTGAGGGAGGAATTGGGAGTGAGTGCTAATGGGTATAGGGTTTTCTTTCAGGGTGATGAAAATGTTCTAAAACTGATGGTTGTGCAACTCTGTTACTCTATTGGAAACCACTGAATTGTATACTTTAAATGTGTGAAGTGTCTGGTTTCTAATTATAGCTCAATAAATCTCCTTGAAAAACAAAACAAAACAAAAAAATAAAGACATTGGTTGGTCACCTTTGGAATATAGGGAGCCAATTCATCATCTTGAAAATTCATAAATATAAGGGGGAAATTAAGCCTTTAACCAACTTTTCATATATAAACTGTGCTACTGGGTAATCAGACCCTGATGCTGGGAAATGTTTAGGGTAGGAGAAGGGGATGACAGGATGAGATGGTTGGATAGCATCCCCGACTCAAGGGACATGAGTTCGAACAAACTCCAGGAGATAGTGAAGGACAAGGAAGCCTGGCGTGCTACAGTCCATGGGGTCACAGAGAGTCGGACGCGACTTAGTGACTGAACAACAACACCAGGCAATCAAATACAGATGAGAGTAAGCATCTCTTTACATTCATACCTCTCTTACATGGGAAAAATGGCAAAGTATTATCATTTTACAAACTTAATGAATGAAAGGATCTAAGCATTGCATGTCCACGTCTTCTAACATTAAAAAAAAAAAGCATTTTTTTTTCACACTCACGTGAAAGAACACATTACCAACTACATTCTTTTGAAACAGATCAAATCTGAGTCCAGACTAGCCTCTGGGTCCTCTTACAGGAAAGACAGATAGAGCAGCATGCTAAAGGGCACCCTGAATTGCAATCAGCAAAATCCGGAGTGGGTGAAACTCTCAGGTCAAATGCCCTGAGTTCTTTCAACACAAAGAGTTAAAGACTAGAAAAATATGGAGAGAAAACCTATAGATTGAGAGAAGCTTTTCAAATATAAAATGTCTTTTGTCTTTTAAAACAAGCAAGACTACAGCATCAAGGGGGGTCCATTAACTGATAAAACTATAAAGAAATGCAAGGAAGTGACACAAAAGTCAGGGCTGTGGGGAGGAAAGATGTTGTGATTGCAATGGGGCACATAAAGGTCTTCCAGAGTGTCTGCAAAGTCGTCTTTCTTGACCTGGGTAGCAACTGCAAGGATGTTTCTCTTGTAAGAACTCCTTAAATTGCTCACTTTTGGTGTTTTCTTTTTCCTCTGTATATCTTATTTTACTTTAAAACAGTTAACCAAAAATAAACGAAGAAGAAAGAAAATGAAGTATTCTGGTCTTCAAGAAAGCTCAAGCAGTGATAAGCAAATTATATACACTTACGAGTCCTGAGTAATAAGCTAAAATATTTTCACTTCACCTGGAAGCCAGCATCAGATTAGGCTCAAATATAGTCCTCCACGACATACACATATGCCACTTCAATTTTGAACTTCTAAATGGATCCTTTGTGACACCTCATTGTAATGATTATTCAGAGAAATTACCAAGTGGGAGGGGAAGAGGAAAATTAATGCAGAGAAAGAGTCCAAATTCAGTGCCTCACCTCTTGTTTTTGCAAAAATGACTCTGAGAGATTTTTCAAAAATCCAGCGAAATTGCAAACATCTCCAGTACAGATGATCAAAGCCCTTCCTATGGGATACTACTTCATAATTGAATCATGCAAACTGCCGGGAAGTTTATACCCAACCTACATTTTCTGTGATGTTAACCTATTATTCCTGGCCCCCTTGTGTACTTATATTATTCTCAAAGATATCTTTAAATAGTCCCTTACCTTACATCTTACCAGTCAAACAAACATGTACAGGAGAAGTGGAATGCATAAATAGTCTCTGCTCATCTATTTGCAGTTCAAAAGATTGGCCCACAAAGGGGAAAAAAAGAGTCAGAGTAGAAATTTTCTCTTTAGAAGTGTTTAGACATTCATGGGAGCAGAGTCAAAAACATTCACTGCAGAGGGAAGACATAGCAGCTATTTATATTATGGGCAGTGGCTACACTGCTGGTTTTTTAAGACGGGTCATAATTTTGCAAGCTCTTACAGATGCATAAAAACTGACACCTTTTCAGAGATGGGAAAATCCATCACCTAAATTCTAATATATGATAATCTCTTAAAATGGATTCATCTTTTGTAGCTTTACATTTAACCTAGACTTCAGTTAATGCCTTCTATTGCACAGATGGGGAAAACTGAGGCCTAGAGAAATGAACACACTCTCCCAAGATCAAACAGCAAGAGAGTCAGAATTGGGATTTGAAAGCTGAGTTATTGACTCGACTTTTTCCTGTAGTGTCTAAGTGAGGTGAACTAAGAGGTATCTGTCAAGTATCCTGGGCCTGGGGTAGGGGTGGGGGGAGCAGTTTAGAATTTCACTAGTAAGGGCTGCTCTTGGGTTATGTGATTCCCTGGGTATCAGGAACTGCAAAGAGACAGCCCTCTTGGTCTTTCAGAAGGAGGTAGTAAGCTTAGGAAACACATTCAGAAAGGATTGAAGGATCTACCTTTTGGTAATTAAGTCCCCGGAATGTCAAGGACCATGGCACCACTGGGAGACACACACTCAGTATAAACACAGACAGAAAGGACAGAGAGGCTCCATCCCTGGGTAAGAGTACAGCCCTGGGACAGAAATAGTGTCACTGACAATTCCATTTCCAGGACCAACCTGGGAAGAATTCTGAATCCCATAAGATCTTGGGTGGATGTTGACAGAGCTTGGGGTCAGCTGGCTGCCAGCTGGAATTATCTGGATGACTAGAAGAGAGGATTTCACCAGGCTCCTCCACTGGTTGAAGGAGTTTCAGGGAACATGTACTACATAATTATGATAGATTTCTGAGATCACAAGCTGAAAAAATTTCACCTCTGTCAATCGAGTATAATATTCCTTCCACCCAAGGGTGTCCAGAAAGTTAAATGTTATCAGTGGGAAAATTGCACGTATTAAAATCTTTCCAACTTTAATGTTGTTCCAAAGGAAACGACATCATTTATTTCCCTGTACTTTGGAAGCAGCCAAAGTCCCTCCAGGTTAGAACCAAACAGCTGCAATTAGACAACTAATTTGGACAAATGAGAGAGGGTCTGTGTGCCCAAATTACCCAAATAATTGGAACTTTGGAGTCTTAGACCCCCCAAATAACATCAGCCTAAGTCTGAATCTTTGCGGTTATCCTACTAAAGAAAACAATATATTATACTCTGTAATTTAGAGAGATGGTATTTTTTTTTTTCTTTTTCCTTTTTTTTGACATTAGATCGATTGGAAACCCATGGAGGGAGAATTCCACATGGGTGAGGGAGAAGGAGATCCAATTAAATAGGAAATGCTAACAAGCTCCTTGAGTGAGCTCTGAGGCATGCCGGGATATTACATGTCCACAAAGAAAATATAAATTTTAAGCTCAAAGAAAAAAAATAAAAATAGGAATTTAAGGGACAGGGGAGAATAAGAAAAAAAGTGTCAGGATATTTATATAAACTGTCATGCCGGTGTTTTCATGAAGGCTCATGCCCTCTAAGCAGTCAATCAGCACTCTCTCTGATCACAGACTTCGCTCTGATTGAGTGGGGAGATGTCAGCCAAGGAGAAAAACATGCGGAAAATCTGTTAGCCATGTGTGTCATTCCTGATGTCAACATGTAAGGAAATATGGGAGAGACCTAACATTTGTGTATTTCTATTCCAGCTCCAAGGATGCCAAAGGACACTGTTGGCTTTTAAAAGTAGGCATTTCTTATCACCATTGCTGTTGTTGTTTCTATGATAATGGTAATGATGACGAAAATACACATGATTCCCTGTTAGCCCAACACAAATAAAACAAGACCACCTGGTGCCCCGGGACTAATGGGACACCAACGTGTGCCTAAGTAACTGGGAGTTTAACTTTGTATTTCTTGCCAATGGAGAGCTGAAGGCAGGCTCTGCTTTTGAAACACTGGCGATTTTTTTCTGGTCTTGTCTTAAAGCCTCTTTCTTGATAGGGCATAGAATTCAAGACAGCCTCAGACTAAGAGGTCAGGGAGAGGACCCGTAGCAGTTCTGTTGAGCGAATCGTGTGTTGGCAGGTGTGTTGGGGTACGGTTAAGAACAGTGGGCTGGTTGAAGCGGAATCCTTACTTAATCTGGGTGACATCGGAAAAGTCACCGAAAATTCTGAGCCTCGGTCGGTCTCCTGCCGAGTGAGAATTCTGTCCTAGGGCAGCTCTTCTCAGACCTTAATACGCATACAAATCACCCGGAGATCATGTCAAAATGCAGATTCTGGTTTGACAAGTCTGGGAAAGGATCTGTGACTCTGCATTTCTCATAAGCTCCCAGATAATGCTGGCCCGTGGACCACACTCTTTGAGTGGCAAGGACTTAAGACGATGTTCACAGCGAACATCTGCTGCTTCAGCTCTAGCATCCAAGGATTAGGGCATCTTTGTTCTCTCATCAATTGCCTGATTTTCTTTTGGGAAGCATACACACTCTCTAGCAGTTAGGGCACCCAGGTGGGACTGATACTGACCCCCAACCCTAATCTTAGGATGTGCCCGTGTTTTAGGCCTAACCAATCAGGGCTAATGCGTGATTGGCTCATACGTGATCACGTGACCGGTGGCAGGTTCCGTAACCTGACCGTATACCTGTGGGACGGCTTTTGCTGCTGCAGGCCTCTTAGTTGAGGTTTAGTCAGAGATTCTGAGAAGCCCTTGTATCACATCATGGTAAACCCTACCTGAAAATAGTTAATAGAGAAGAGAACCAAGCTGAGAGATCAATGGCATCATTTGAACTCCTAGATGCATCCATATGAAGGCAAGATTCCGGGCGTCTATAGTTATACAAGTCATTCATAAATGTAATCACTACAGACAGGATAACACAAATTGAAGCTTCACTATAAATATTTTCTCCATCACTTTCTTAATATAGGCCAGAGCAACATTTTTATAAAGAGCCAGACGGTAAATATTCTGGGCTTATAGAACATACAGTCTCAGTAGGAAGGCCTCAGTTCTGTGGCTGTAGCACAAAAGCAGCCATAGGTAATATAGGAACAAACAGGACTTGCTATGTGCCAATAAATTTATTTACTCAAACAGGCATCCAGCCCACAAGCTATAGTTTGCCAGCCCTGTATGTGTGCATGCTCAGTCACTTCAGTCATGTCTGATTCTTTGCAACCCCATGGACTGTAGCCCACCAGGCTCCTCTGTCCAAGGGATTCTCCAGGCAAGAATACTAGAGTGGGTTGCCATGCCCTCCTCCAGGGGAACTTCCCGACCCAGGGATTGAACCCGTGTCTCCTGTGGCTCCTGTCCTGCTGGCGGATTCTTTACTGCTGAGCCACCGGGGAAGCCCTTGCCAAAGCCCTTGATTTGTAGTTATCTGCCAATTTCCAAGGCATAAATACTTGTACCGTGGTTGACAGCAAGCTACCAGAGTAATGGCACTGAATGCAGAGCTGGGAAAGGATTAAGCCCCAGCTCCCATTCTATATAGTCTCTACCATAGAGATACCATCAAGATAACTAAAATAACATAGATGATAGTAACATGTAGTGAAATCATTAGGAAGTGATACATATGTTTTAAGTATTTACCTCCTTTGTTTTGATATCAGTTCTTTAATTGTAAGTTTATAAAGTTGACTTTTAACAGCATGTCTAACCCGCAGTACAAGCCAAGTCCAGTGTGTCACTGCATCCTCTCTTACCTTTCTGAAAAGCTCAAAAGTAAAACAGAGAAATCAGGATCCAAAGATATCACAACAGTAGATCAAAGTTTGGAATGGGATTAACGGCATCTTCAGGAATTGCAGTTTAAAATTCCAATGTATTAAACAAGTCCTTTTTGAAATGGTAATGCCTTGTACCTGAGTAGAAAAGACAATTAAGATAATGTGTTAATTTTCCCCTTGAATCTGATAGTAATATTTTGATCCTGTTAATTATCCAGAGAACAGAAAATGTATATAATGTGAGAGCTCTGTGCAGAGCTGACATGCTTGCTGCCTGGTTAAGTAGGCACACTTATCCTATAATTAGCTGCTAGGAATGCAATTTCCATTCCTCCCTAAATACACCCACTAAAAAATAAACCAATGTGGCGTTTCAGGGCCTCTCCAGCCTGGTTTTCCCCCTGGGACAGTAGCCAATGATTATTTACTAAAACTTATCCTCCTTTCAAAACTATCAGAAAATAGCAGTCTGGCTGCTAATGATTTCTGGCAGGTGAGGGTTAATCAATGCCTTAAGATCACCGAAAGACCATGTCATTATAGCCCCAGCATGCTTGCCTTCTCCAGGGGATAAACTTATCGATGTCACTAGCTGAGCATTTTAATGAGAGTTCATTTCAAGAGGGCAACCTTTTAAGTGGGCAAGTCAAGCCGCGAGGGGGAGAAGGGTGGACCCAAAATTATTTTCATAAACTGGCAAGTAGGGTTTTTCTGCAAATAGTAGGAAGTTTGGGACAATACTTTTTCTTTGGAATGGAAATTGTTCAAGTGTGTATTTTATAAGATGTTTTATAATTTTGAGTTTATTTTTTATTTTTGAGTTTAGTTGCTTTACAATGTTGCGTTAGTTTCTGCTGTACAGCAAAGTGAATCAGTCACGCATATACATATATCCCCTTTTTGGTTTTCCTTCCCATCTAGGTCACCACAGTGCACTGAGTTCCCTGTGCTCAACAGTATGCTGTCATAAGTCATCTGGTTTACATACAGCAGTTTATTTATATACATCAATCCCAATCTCCCAATTCATCCCACTCCTTCTTCTCTCTCCCCTGTTGGTATCCATACGTTTGTTCTACTACCTCTCTGATTCTGCTTTGCAAATAGGTTCATCTATACCATTTTTCTAGAGTCCACATATATGCATTAATATAGGATATTTAGGGCTTCCCTGGTGGCTCAGCGAATCCTCGCACAGTGCATGAACCATGGAGACGCAAGTTCAGTCTCTGGGTTGGGAAGATCCCCAGGAGGAGAGCATGGTAATCCACCCCAGTAATCTTGCCTAGAGCATCCCCATGGACAGAGGAGCCTGGTGGGCTACAACCCAGGGGGTCGCAGAGTCAGAAATGACTGAAGCGACTTAGCACACACGTGTGATGTTTGTTTTTCTCTTTCTGACTTACTTCACCTTGCACGACAGTGTCTAGGTCCATCCACGTCTCTGCAAATGGTACCATCTCCTTCCTTTTTAAGGCTGAATAAAATAACATCCTCCAACTCCTCTCCAGGAATGCTGAAAACAGAAGTGAGCTCTTCCATTAGAACGAATGGTAGTGTTTAGGCTGTTACCTAAGGGTAATCTAGAGCTACCCCCGGTATTTAATATGTTCTCTAGAAGCACAAACCATTTCTATCTTGTTTTATTCCTATATCACGTCTGCGTGTCTGATCGCCTCTAGTATTTTCAACAAGTGTGCTAGGGTGGAAACAACATCAGATCTGGTTTCAGAACATCCAAGTTCAGGGTCTACCTCACTCTGTTTCTAATCGTGGGACCTTGAGAAAGGCACGTAAGCTCTCTGGGCTTCAGGTGTCCACATCTGTGAAGAAGATCATCAGATCCTCAAGGAAGTGCTTTCTAAAACACTGTACATGGGTAAGGAATTGCTATTTTTGTCTTGGGATCCCTGTGGGGAGGGCCCAGTTTATAACAGATGCTTACAGATCTGCAGAATAAATAAATGCATGAATGGTATGTGCATCCCTTCATTTAACAGTCTTCAGACTTCAGCTGAGGCTGTAAAAGAGAGAGTTTGAGATCGTGCACTTAGTGGGGGGCCTGACTGCCCCCGACTGAATCCCAGCTCCGCTCCTGACTCAATGGCTGTGTGACCTTGGGTGAAGTTAATCTCTCAGTGCTTCAGTTTCTCATCTGTAAAATGGGAGTGTAGTAATAGTTTTTCACTAGATGGTTACAAAGATAAAATGAGTTACTATAAGTAAGTTTCTTGGGACAGTGCCTAGCACAGAATTAGTGCTATGTAAATATGAAGTTTTATTGCTTTCATCGTGACATAAAAAATTTACCAAACAAAATACTATGTTCCACACTTGGGCTTTTAATATTTCAGACCTATTTTTTCCTGGTAATTTGACATTAATAAGAAAATGTAGTTTCTCTTCTGAAATTTGGCCTGGATGTGCAGGCCTTGATTGGTGTATCACCAGTCTCTTGGTGGTCATCTGCTCTCCTTTTTCCTCTCTCTGTGGCTTAGATCTGCTCATGGGATTCATTGCAGGGAGCACAGGCGAGCCTGGGGCTTGGCTAAGACCAAGGGATTAGGGCTGTACTGTCTTGATGAATAATGACAACAGTTGAAGTTCAAGTTAAGCAAGCTTTGTCGAGGTTGGGAATAATAGGATCACTGTTTCACAGACCAAACAGTTTAGCTGGTTGTTTTATTTTAATCCCCAAACATGGGCTTGCCCTATGTCCCTGAAGAAGTCCAGCTGCTTTCCCGGGGCCCTTTCCTCAATCAAAGCCAAAGCTCCACCTCTTGGGCCAGTGGTGGCAGCCCACACCCTCTCCTGGGGAAGCCTTCAGGGTATCTTCAACCTCCCTTTCAGGGCCCTGTGCCCACAGGAAAGGCACCCGTCATTGACACACCTATGATGGCATGCTCACGTGTCCATTCATCCAGCATTCATTCACCCCCCTTCGTCTGTAACATGCCTACATTCAAACATCCCTTCACTCCAGCTTTCAGTCCTTCCATTGTTCATTCATTCACACATTCATTGAATACCTTCTGTGTACCTGGCACTACTCCAGGCCACTGGAATACAACAGTGAACTAGAAAAAGTGCCTGTCCACATCAAGTCACATTCTAACAAGCTCTCAAGTGATGCCCATGTGGCTGCACCATAGATCATGTTTCCAGTAATAAGGCAACAGATACAGAGTACTTGTTAAATGCCACACCCTCATAAATGAAAATGCCTTTTCTCTGAAACACACATCTCTGCAGGTGGTAATCGGTGCAGTAACTGGGTCAAAAATTATCAGGCACAGGAGACATTCCTGGTTTCCTGAGTTTACCCTGTCTATTCTTTTTTAAAAAATTTATTTACTTATTTTAATTGGAGGCTAATTACAATATTGTAGTGGTTTCTGCCATACATTGACATGAATCAGCCATGGTGTACATGTGTTCCCAATCCTGAACCCCCCCTCCCACCTCCCTCCCCATCCCATCCCTCAGGGTCATCCCAGTGCACCAGCCCTGAGCACCCTGTCTCATGTGTCGGACCTGAACTGTACCCTGCCTATTCTTAAACTCTTCTCCCAGAAAGGGACATAGAAGGATGATTTTCTCTGACCCATATTTCAAGAAAAGACCTTAGTTTGTGACAGAGGAGTCAGATCCTCATCTGATCCTCATGTTTCTAGGACAGAGGGATGGAGCAGGTACTCCTGAAACCACACCTTTTCAAAAGTTCCTTATTCTGTCTCTCAGTGAACATTTGCTTTCTCCCATCCCAGTGCCAGGCATTGTGCAATCTTCTAGGAATTTAATGCTCAAGAAGCCAATTCAGACCTCTGTTCCCACAGACCACGGGGAAGCCTGACCTAGCCTGGGGGCTCAGGGAAGCTTTCCTCATGAAAGCAGCCCTTGTGTGAGACCTGAATGCTGAGAAACATTTAACCAGGGAATGGGCAAGGTCTACACAGAGGGCAGAGGATGTGCAAAAGCCTAGGGATGGGAGGGAAGAGAGTGTGTCTGAGAAATGGTAAGGCAAGGTGAGAATGGAGAAGACAACAGAGCTGTGGGAGGTGAGGCTGGGGAGTTGTTGATTAGTCACTAAGTCATGTCCAGCTCTTTCTGACCTCATGGACTGTAGCCTGCCAGGTTCCTCTGTCCATGCGACTTCCCAGGCAAGAATACTGGAGTGGGTTGTCATTTCCTTCTCCAGGGGATCTTCCCAACCCAGGGACTGAACACAGGTCTTCTGCTTGGCAGGTGGATTTTTGACCACTGAGCCACCAGGGAAGCCCATGGAGATCAAACCAGGCAGGTCTTTTTAGGCCCCATTAAGGTCTGGGGGCTTCATCCAAAGAGCAATGAGAAGCCCTTAAAAGTCCAGAGGAAAATAATAGCTCACCCTAGCTGTTGTGAATTCAAAGGCCTACAGGGGACCAGTCTAGCTCTAGGGGATCAGCTGGGGGCTTCTGCAGTGATCTGGGCAAAGAACTACAGAATTGGGGCTAGAGATGATGCCTGGAATCATGAAAAGGCCTGAGGAGGGGCTGCTTTCACCCTCAGGCCCATCCTGGGCTGTACTTCCTCCTGGACCCTCTGCCCAGGTCAGCTATGCTCCATCCCATCTTCTCCCTTTCAAGGGAGAGACCAGGGCCTTTCACTCTAGCCACGCTCTCAGCATCTGGCTCGGCCCTCAGGAACAAATGATCCAGATAATGAGATAAAACACAGAAATGAAAGCAGTGGAGGAACTGTAAAGCAATGAATGAAATGATAGCTGGGTTTGTGCAAGTCGAATGTACAAGTGCTGAAAATCCATGGAGTAAAGACGCGATTCAGAGGTGCTGAGTTATTAACTGGAAACACACTGGGACTCTTATTTAAGAGGCCTATGATACTTGGGAAGCAAGCTGGTCTCCCTAAGCCAAATATGAGCTTGCACAGAGCTCACCAATATAATGAGTTTTTTTTTTCCATTTTAGAGCTGAAATTAGATGCCAGTGTTTAAAAACAAAACATTGAAAGATTTTCTATGAAAAACATGAATATCCAAATCCTCTTGGGGGAGGGGAGAGCCAAGTTACACCCATCTCAGCTGCAGAACAGGATTTCCCCCTCCATTTTCCAGTTACCACAGTCCCCACTGCCCCCTACTGCCTCCCAGCATAGAGGCTGCCGTCACTAGATCTACGTCATCATACTTGTGTGGTTTTGTTCTGAGAGCCAAGACAACTGTGACCTACTTCTCAGCCCCTCATCTCTATCCCTGGTTGGAAGGTAAAAGCTAGAGAGAGAGAAGGTAGTGGGTTTCAGCAAAAAAATCAAAGCAAGCAGATATTGAAGGGAAAGGGTAGAATTTTTTTCAAGTATCATTTATTGACAATATGCAAACAAACTGTATCAGTCTTATTTTTTGTTTTGGAACCCTGCCCTTGCGTTTGGGACTGCTGATCCAATCCATCTCTCTCACTGTATAGATGCATATCTGGGTACAGATGCTCAGACAGGTGAAGCAGGCTGCCAAGATCACACAGCGTTAGAGGGCAGGTGGGGACTGGAACTGGTAGGAGGCGGGGACAAATCGGCAGATAGGAGGAGGGTGGGGAAAAGGAAGATGACAGAGAGGTGGAAACAACAGAAGGACTGCCTGGGCAGAGGGGCTTCCCAGGTGGCTCAGCGGTAAAGAACCCACCTGCCAATGCAGGACAAACAAGAGATCTGGGTTCGATCCCTGGGTTGGGAAGATCCCCTGGAGTAGGAAAAAGCAACCCACTCCAGTATTCTTGCCTGGAGAATCCCTTGGACAGAGGAGCCTGGTGGGCCCCAAGCCATGGGATCGCAAAGAGTCAGACACAACCAAGCGACTGAGCACGCACCCGGACAGAGAGGCATTAAGTGCCCAAGTTAGTAAGTGGAGGGACAGGAAGAGCTGGCAAGGAGGGGTGGGAGAAAGGAGGGTTCTCAAAAGTCCTGCAGCCAAGGTTGTCTCTGGGGAAGTAAGACAAAGGTGGTAGAGGACCAGCAAGAAACACAAGAGGACCAGAGAGGGTGCTCCTCCGTTAAGCATGGTAAGAAACAAGGAGAACCTGTCCTGAATGGTATTTACCAGCAAAGGGCCACAGTAAGTAGACGGAGATGGTGAGGAAACACGATCTAGCTAAAGTCTGACAGGCATGGCCTGGGAAGCCCAGACTCAGTGCCTTTTGCCTCTTTGGGGGTCTTTGCTGCTCCCCCTGGGACTTGGATTGGGAAGGACAGAACTGCTGGGACCTCAATTAAGGTTCCACTTTCTTGTTCTCAGTCAGGCAGACTTTGAAAGGGCCACGTAAGACATCTAAATACCAATATTCCTTTTAGAGTAATATTCCTTTTAAATGTTGGGACGGCCCCCAGTGTCACAGAAAACCTAACTTCCTTCTCTACCTGGTTAATTTTTAAGTTGAGACAGGATCAAAAATAATGGAAATAGATGACCACGTCTGTCACTCATAAGTTTCTCAACTGACTTACTACGTTCGAAAATCAGTTTGACAGAGACAAAAACACACAAGCCAAGGGCAACAGACAAAAAGACCAATAAACTGAAATCAGGATCTTGAAGAGTTATCTACATGCCCATGTTTATTGAAGCATTATTATACTAAGAGACACAGAAGCAACCTAAATGCCCATGAACAAATGTACAAACAATGGAATATTATTCAGTCTTAAAAAGGATGGAAATCTTGCCATCTGCAACAATGTGGATAAACGTGAGGGACATTATGTTGAGTCCAGACCACCCATGACAGTTAACTAACACTCTCAACTTGCCTTTATAGTTCTAACAGCCTATCAAAATGCAAGCACAGTGTCTGCATTCAATCGATTGCCTGATTCTCAAATTATATCATCCTGCTTATATTTTAAGATCTAAAGGTGTCAAATAATTTAAAGGATGCTTCCATTACAAAGTGACACTTGTCTGCAAGTCTCAGATCCCAAAAGAGCATCTTCTCCAGAGACTCCAACTAGTGCACCTGTAACTGTTGTTTTCGTTGCTAAGTTATCATGACTCTTTGTGACCCCATGGACTGTATAGCCCACCAGGTTCCTCTGGCCATGGGATGTTCCAGGCAAGAATACTGGAATGGGTTGCCATTTCCTTCACCAGGGGATCCAAGGGATCCTTCTCCTCTCCAAGATCCAGGGGATCTTCTCAACCTGGGGATGGAACCCATGTCTCCTGCATTGGTAGGCAGATTCTTTACCACTGAGTCACCAGAGGAGCCCCATGGTATACCATTAATGATTATGACCAATGCTCTGGGTTATCAAGAAAGGTAAGGTTAAAACCCAAGACAAACAGAGAAAACAAAACAAAAAAAGGAATGTGTAATGATCAAAAACTATTGAGAAAAAATTTCCCAGCTCTTCACATGTCTAAAGTTGAGTTATCTGGAAATTGTACTCATGTGAAACATCTTACTCTCATTGATACCAGATTAAGGAGGTCTTCTTTACATTATCTCAAATGAATAAAGCACTGTTTCATTGTTTCTCAAAGCATCCGTAAGGCCTGGTGACAGAGGAAGTATCTGCATTTGAAAGGAAGTTTTAAGGGGTTGTGAAGTTCTTAAATGACCTAACCAGATGTTTTGAAGTCTGATACACCCTTAACCCAAACTGAAATTCATAACAAAGTCAAAAGCAATAGAGTCAAATTGATTCCAAAATGCCTTTTTCTAACAAATGTAACTGTTTACACCAAATGACTTTAGGAGAGCCTCATTCCAACTGAGAGAGACTATATGATAATGGAAACAAAGGGATTCATTATAAAGTATGAAAGGGAAATGAAACTAAAAATTCAGGTAAGTCCTTTGTGCTGGCTAAATTAAGAATCCACATTTCTTAGGCTGCATAGAATCATGGTTAAGAGCTAGAACCTATAGCCAGACAACTGGTACTAGACTCCAAACTGTACCACTTGCTAGTTGGGTGACCTTGGGAAAGTTACTTGATCCCTCTGAGCCTCAGTTTTCTCACCTGTAAAATGGGAATAAAAATGATATCCACTCATGGGGATGTTATATGGATTAAATGAGATACCAAGGGCTCAGATGGTAAAGAATCTGCCTGCAATGCAGGAGACCTGGGTTTAATCCCCGGGTTGGGAAGATTCCCTGGAGAACGGAATGGCAACCCACTCCTGTATTTTTGCCTGGAGAATTCCATGGACAGAGCAGCCTGGTGGGCTATAGTCCATGGGGTCACAAAGAGTTGGACATGACTAAGCGATTAATACTTTCACTTTCAAGGTGCCTAGAACATAGTAAATGATCAGTAAGTTTTAACTACTGGAATTATTTTATTTTTTTAGTATTAGACATACTATGTAGATGGTGAAGTGACAGAAAAACTTTTTTTCTTTTTGTAGTTAAATATAAGACATTTAAAATTTTAAAATATTATTTCAAGGAAGAAGAAGAGAAATAAGGTTGTCTATACCTCTCCACACAAAAAATAAAAATCCTGAGGGAAAACATGATTCCTTTAGTTGATTAATTTTGTAGATGAGGAAGTTATTTAAATTTGAACGGGTTTGGTTTGGTACACCCCATTTGAGACATGAACCAAAAATGTAGAGAGTCATACAAAATGGTACTGAGCTACATCCACGCAGGTCTAGCCCTGGGTTGAAAGGACCATAAAGTCAAAAGGACACCAGGCTGGGGTCTGGGTGCCTGATTTGCCTATTTAGTATGGTTTCACTGTTAATTTGAAGAATGATTCAGAAGAATCAAGTCAGTTCTGCTCCCTGGGTTTCACCTTCCTCGTCTACAAAACCAGTGGTGTGAACTCAACGACCAATAAGGTTTCTTCAGGCTGTTAACTGCTTACATGACTTGACTCTGGACTTGACCTCTAGTAGCACAACGGTTCTGGTCCAAATCCAGCCACACACTCCATCCACACTGGATGCCTCCTCACTTCCTGGTCTTCAGGGACTCAGGCAAGGGATGTGAACAGAGAGTCCCAACCCATTGCTCCTCTGGGAGAAAGAGCTCAAGTAAGTACATGCTGTCCTGCTTCCAGCTCAAGTCACATACCCATCACACAGCCCCTGTTTATCCCGCTGGAGAGGAGGGTGGGAACCACTGTATTTAAAGCAGAGCTGAAGAAATAAATATTCGAGAAGCAATAGCTCATTATTTTGGAGGACTCTGGAATGAAAGTCCAAGGTAGAAACGCAACACAGCAACCGTTAGCATTTCCATTCTGCAAAGACAATATATGCCAGGAGCTCTGAAATAAAGATAGGGTGATTCGTTTATTATTCCTTCTCTTTAAAACCTGCATTAATTCTGATTTCTATTTAAATAAGAATGATTAAATTTTATCAGCTGAGATGGAAATATTGTGATAAACACTGGCTCGTGGCCAAACTAATCTCCCAAGCCCACAGCTTACGGCCATTGTCTTGTATAGATATTTGAATGGCAATGGGCTTTTATCAGTATTTCTAAAGGCACTCATTTAATTATGTGGTTGTAAGGATTTTCAAAACCCCAAAGAATACCATCAATACATATTCATTTCTTGGATTAATTCAACATTAACATCAGAAAATATTGTTATTTAAAGGATGCTGGTACTTGTTTCTGCTTTTGCAAAAAATAAGGCATCCAGTTCTGGTTGCAACGGTGTCTTTTGAAACATTCTGTCAAACTGAAACTACGAAAATGCAATGCACAGTGAGGTAAGGCTAGAATTTAGAGTTACAGGGATTAGAAGGAAGGCTCCGCAAGTCTTTAACAAAGGATACTTCATAGAGGCTGGACTGTAGCAAGAAAAAAAACCCCTCTGAACTAGGAAGTTTGTACGCATCCATGGATCTTGTCAATCAAATGTAATATATTTGAAAGCCTCAGGAAAAAAAAAATCAAGGGCAGAGGCTGTCTAGGTGCTTCCTGCCCCAAATTTCCATACCCAGAAACTTGAGTGATCTAGATTTCATCACCATAGGGGATACTGCGTTTCTTCAAGAACTGATAAAAGATACAAAAATACACCTGACACGTTTAGCATTAATGTTTCCTCTAAGGTAGGTCTTCATTTTTCAACATTATGATGAATCTGTTTGGGAAGCAAAGACTCACATTATAACTTAAACTGGGGGGTTCTTCTTGTATAAGGTTGGCTGAACAGGACAACTCGATATATTGCAACTGAGACCCACATGGTTTGCATTTGCAAACTCAACACCTATTTCTCTTTTTAAATGTGTCTTTCAACTTGACCAAACTACCAGGTAATTCCTTCTGTGCTGATCATATCGAGGGGAGCCAGGTAGGGAGGGGAACTAGATAGAGAGAGAAGGAGAGAGATGCAGGATGGAAAATGAGCCATTTGTCAATTTTGTTAAGACTGATCAGTTTCTAGGATTACCAAGTGCCCTGGTTTGAGGGGTTTCCTAGGATGAAGGAATTTCAGTACTAAAACTAGGACAGTCCTAAGACGGTTGGTCCCCCTGGACTATTTCTCTTTGACTTATGCTTCCAGGTCAAGCCTTCTAATGGTTCAAACAAGCTGAGAAGAGAGACATTTAGAATTGGTTGAAGATTACTGAAAGGACCAACTTTCAGTATGGGAACTAAAAGTTAGATGAAGGCTCCCGGCCTTCAGTCTGGACTTAGACTCTGCTCCTCGAGTCCAGGAGTAGTCTCCAGGCAGTAGAATCTGCCTTCCCTTCTCCCTTCAGTCATTTGGATCCTTGGAAGTTCAGTTCCTTCTGGCTGAGATCTGCGGAGTAATCTAATGTGGCCAGGTTGGGCAAGACATCTAAGTTCAGCTCACAATATAAATACTAAATAAAATGTGTGGAGGATATTATTTTATAGAATCGTGAAGGTGAAAAGGACTTTAAAAACAATTTCTCTCAGAGCATGCTCAGTGGAACACTAATTCCATAGGCTGTTATTCAGTTTTAGTAAAAAAAAATTGGTTTAGAGATTAAACAAGATACTGAAAATGCTCCTTTGTTGCAGGACTTATCAGAGCCTTTAAAAGGCAAACAGCCTTGTTCATTAACTGTATGCAGTTAAACATGTTTGACCACAGAATGCTTTTCCCCCTCTCTTATGATACCACTGCTTGTGGAGGTTCTTACTTTAGAAAGCATTGCTCTGGGCCAAATTCCTCATTTTAAAGATAGAGACTAATACTCAGGTCTGTCTAGCTACAGGTAAGGTTGGTGCTTTAGAAGTTTCTCAGCCTTCAATGTGCATAAGACTCACCCAGGCCTCCTGTTAACCTGCACATGCTGATTCCATAGGTCTAAGATGGGGCCTGAGATTCTGCATTTTTAACAAGCTCTCAGGTGATATTGATGCTGCTGATCCATGGGCCACACTTTGAATAGGGAAGCAAGTCTCCTTAATTTATGTTTGTCCCACTGCCTTGTAGCCTCTTCTATCAAAGTAGCGTCTTTGCCTTATTCTGGTTTCCTTTGCTGCACTGATATCTTCACTTCTTCAAAGCTACTCCCTGCAGTGATAGGACACATCAGATTAAGGAAGTATTTCCTGGCCCCTAAAATAAATTTTCATTTTGCTCTATTATAAATTAGAAACAGATAAAGCTTGTCATCAAAATGCCTTATTCAGAGGCCCTGTACAGAAATTTAGATCAAAAGTCATTCAAAAATCACTGTTTAACTGAGTCAGATCAACAAAGGACACTTTCCATGACCATTTCCAGGTATTTTTCAATTGTTCTTGGAAAAACATGGCATGCAGCTAACCAAAATGTGTCCAATAATTGTGCAACTATCTGGTTATTGCCAAAATATGAATAGACAGTGACCAGCAGATGTTTACCCAGCATGCAGATTTTATATTACAAGGAAAACATTCCCATCCTGATACTTCAAAAGCTTCTGTGGTTTTCATTGTGCACATCTTGTATTTCCTTCAGTAAAATTTATTGCTAGGTATTTTATTCTTTTTGATGCTATTGTTGATGGGATCATTTTATTAATTTTATTTTTGAGTTGCTTATTGCAATTGTATAAAAATACAACTGGTTTTTTGCATCTTAAAAAAAAGTCTTTTGTATCTGCATATGTATAATCCCCATATTATTGCATATTGTTGATATTGCCAAGAAAATTAGTTTATTGAGATGGTTTCTATGTAACAGCCAGTGTTGCTGTTGTTTAGTACTAAGTCATGCCTGAGTCTTTGGTGACCCCTTTGGACTGCAGCCCACCAGGGTCCTCTGTCCATGGGATTTTCCAGGTAAAAATACTGAAGTGGTTGCCATTTCCTTCTTCAGGGGACGTTCCTGATCCCGACCAGCGGATTCTTTACCACAGAGCCATTTGGGAAGCCCATATAACAGCCATAGGCCTTGTCAATTTAGGGCAGGGGAAGGAAGGGGAAGGAAGAAGGATCTAAAATGAAGAAAAGTGACTTGCTTATTGATGAAACTTTTCACTTTGCGACAAATGGCTGTGACATAGTTCAAAGGATAGATGATGTCTTGCATTTTATGACCCTGAAACCAACCACAGGTAAACAGAATATACTGGGTGATAAGTAGGTAGAATATTATTGTTATTTACAGGCCAGCCTCTCCTCTCAAAAAGCTGAACTCGGATATCTTATCCAATTTGGCCACACAGGTTACTCCACAGATCTCAGCCAGAAGGGACTAAACTTCCAAGGATCCAAATGACTGAAGGGAGAAGAGAAGGCAGATTCTGCTGGCTGGAGACTAATTCCTGGACACGAGAAGCTGAGTATAAGTCCAGACTGAAGGCTAGGAGCATTCATCTAACTTGTAGTTCCTATGCAGAGCAAGACCTTAACATCCCCATATTCAAGCTCTATCTTTGCTGCCTGCTAGTTAGTGCATCGTTTTTGGTCTGGTCTCTGTGACATGGGAAGTAGCAGTCACTGTCTCACAGAATTAGGAAAGTTAAATGAGAAAGTTGCATTTATCTGCATGTATTACAGGGCAGATGATGACAAAGCTGAGCTATAGTGTTTTTTTGTTTGTTTTTTTTTTGGTTTAGGTGTTTTTTTAAATTGCAGTAAGAAATCTGAGCTCTATCTCCTTAAATTTTTAATACAGAACTGTTCACTGAGCTATATTTTAATGGTCAAACTTACATCCCATTTTGTTGGTTTCATGCCTTCTCATCATACATTTGTTCCTACTTGATACAAGTTCCTATTAAGCATCAGCCTTGTGAGGCACCAGGAAATCAACAATGAAGACGACACTAGCCCTGCCCTCAAGGATCTCTCAGGGCTTCTTAGGGAGGTTGATACTGAAATCAACAATTAAGATACAGTGCCATGAAAGTTGCATCTGGGGGCAGGGGGCATCTCATAGCCTCTGGAAGAGAGTGGTGGGGAGGAGTTGGGGAAGAACGAGGGAAGATGTTCCAGCTGAGGAAGCTCTCTGACTCTGTCTACCTGGCTGGCTCATTTTCCAATGCCTGAAGCTCTGCACAGATCCCATCCTGATTCCATCTCTTCTCAAACTCATGCTCCGAAATGATAGCCTCTCATGTTCCACATCTATGCTGCTGACCTTTAGGTCTGTATTTCCCACCTTGACTTTTTTCCCAAGCCTCAGATTTCATGATCTATGTGCCGGCTGGGTTGCCCAGAAAACAGAGGCTAAAATGGAGTTGGGAGATTGGGAGTAATGCCTATGAAAGATAAAAGTGGGTGTGTTATTTACTCACTGCTGTGTAACAAATTACCCCATAGTTACTGTGGGTCAAGAATATGGACATGCGTTAACTAGGTATTTCTGACTCAAGATCTCTCACAAGGCTGCAAGCAGTGTGAGCCTGAAGTTCTGGTCTTATCTAAAGGCTCAAATGAAGAAGAATGTGCTTCCAAGCTCACTTTTATGGTGGTTGACAGGATTCAGTTCCTTGAAGGCTACTGATTTTGGAGTCTGCACTGAATTTCTTGCCTTTCTATAGGGCAGCTCACAGTATGGCAGCCCGATTCACCAGAGAGGGCAAAAGGGAGACAGCAAGAGTCTTAGTCGGACCAAAGTCACAGAAGTGACTCTCCCTTGGTTTTGCTGATTTCCTGTTATTAAAAGAGAGTCATTACATCCAGACAATGGCAAAGGAGAGGAGATTCCACAAGGGCATGCCTACTGGGAGACTGCGAATCACTGGGAGTCATCTTAGGAGGGAGCCTGATACCAGGAAGCAAGGTTGGACCACATTGCAGATCTGATGCCAATGAATGGAAAAGTGGGGAGGAAGCAGGATTAGGAAGAGCTCACCTCAGAACACAATGCTCATCCTATAAAGTCTTAACTGACTCAACAGGAAGCTTCATAACAAAGGATGCCACTTGGAAAGCTCTGCATTGGACAAAACCGACTCAGACCTGGGGACTGCCTAGGGAGAGCATGGCCTTGGCTGGAAGCTGAGGCCAATTCTGAAGGCCAATAGAGGCTGTCAGATAACTGCTTTCCTTGAAGCTGGATGGCAAGTTCTTTCTGGAAGGGAGAGAGGTGAGTGACACAGCTTTCATGGCCCCTACCTCCACCACATGTAGATCAATGTTTTGTACAATCCAGGCACTCATCAGATGCTTCCACCACATGCTTATCAAGTGTATAAATTATTAATGATGCTTATAAAAATATCAAGTATTTATTATTTATGAGCAATGAATATTCATAATCACATTGAGACAGTAGCCATGTGATGAGCCAGACATGCAGTCAACTAACAGGGCTGTCTAATCTTTGATGCATCTTCAGAAGCTGAGCTCTTTCCTGCTTCTTCCAAATGACCCTGGCTTTGTGCATACAGTCATAGAAGAGGCCTGTATGGATTAAGGTAGCTCTAGATTGATGAATCGCTCTGGTTCTTGGTCTTACAAACTTTCTACTGAGAACAGAAATGTCCCCAAAGTGCTGATGGTTGGTTTGTGATCATGCCTCCTACCAGTGGGGAAGGACTTCACACACCATTAAACCCCAGGAGAACATATATGATTAAATCTGTCCTCCATCAGCTCTTCTCCACTAAAGGTTTGCTAAATAAAGTTACCATTCAGCTAAACGAATCTTCACATGCCATATCATGCGGCACACTTTTTTGTGAAGTGTTACCTATGTTGTAATAGTTTGTGATTATCTGTTTAATGCCAGTGGCTCCTTTAGACTATAAGCTCCATGAATGTAAGGAAAATGTTTTGGATCTCCAACATTTATTACTGGTTTGGCAAAAAATGTAGGGACTCCATGAATGGTGAGATGTACTCCTCTCTGTTCTTTTTTGGGAATCTAGAATTTCACATATCAAATCTGGCCTGAGAAGGAGGTGCCCTTTTATTCCAAGGCTCCTAAGGAGGACAGACAGAAAAAATGTTCATCTCACTCGCAGGTTCTGGAACAATGTGCCCAGTTAGGTCAAGTTAATGGTCAGGTTACAATTGGGTGCAATTGTGTGTGTTGAAAAGCTTTCTAAAATACATTAATCTAGTTATCCTGTCAATTGATACTCATTAAGCACCTTCTGCATACCAACCCAAGTAATTAACAATTGTTAATTGACCATCTCTTTTTACCCTTCTTATCCACTTACTTTCCATCTAACTTTTATGTACTTTATCCACCCGTACATCCATTCATTTATTTATGTACATTTTACCTTATTCCAATATGGATTGGAGATGGTTTACAGAGATTCATTAAACATACCACTATAATACACATTATGAGTAGACGAAAAGGAAAAGGAAAAAGCATAAACTCAATATGTATGGACTGAATAATTAATAATTCAAAACTCTTACTGGCAAAAAAAAGTGAAGGACTAGACTCTAATGATCATAGCAGGTACTCAGGTATAAGATCTATCATAAAAAGTTCTCTGTGGACAGTTCTCTTCATTTAACCACTGGAATAAATCTGTCTCATATTTGTGTGTGTTTTAGGGGACTCTGAAGATTTCAGATAGATCTTCTATCCACTCCTTTTTGCTGTGTTTGTTCTTGTATTCGCTGCATATGTACTAAGGTCTGGGCACTGTGCTGGGTATCAGGGTCTAAGAAAAGGGGTACCGAGAGCATGTGTTTCTACTGTTAGGCTCCAGGCTTAAAAGTCCTGAGTTCTCTCATGGCCCTGGGCTTGCCTTATTGTGTGGCTTGGCTGAGTCTATTCCAGTCCCTGGACTTTGAATGTCCTCACGTAAAAACAGCAGGCTAAACGAACAGCTTTAACTAGTCCTAAAATTAGGTAATAGAGGACAGACTGGATCGAAGCAAATCAATTCAGCGATTCTGTTGGCCCTATCCATTCCTCAGGATAGAGTGAGAAAACCGATCAAGCCCTCTTGGAAGGTGCATTTTGAGCACTTTATCTTCAGCTGACATGCACATCACACGGAAGTGTTCTGCTAACACCTTCAAGTGACATTACCTAATGGACCCTTTCAAAATATTGTGACCTCAGACTTAGAGAACGAACTTATGGTTGCCAGGGGGAAAATGAAGGGAAGGGAGTTTGGAATAGACATGTATACACAACTATACTTAACATGGACTAGCCAGTAAGGACCTACTGTACAGCACATGAAACTCCACTCAAGGTTATGTGGCAACCTGGATGGGAGGAGAGTTTCGGGGAGAATGGATACATGTGTAAGTATAGCTGGTCCCTTCACTGTTCACCTGAAACTATCACAAGATTGTTAATTGGCTACATCCAATACAAAATCAGAAGCTTAAAAAACATATTGTGAGCTAAAGAGTAAGTGCTTCTCACTTGGAAGTCAACTCTCAGAATTCACAAAAATTTAAATGCCAACCCGCTATTTTTCAAAAGAATAAAATAACCAGCACTAACTGAGCTTTGCACAGACTCGGCACTCTTTTAAACACACGATAAAATATCATCTCATTTAATTCTGACAACAACTCCATGAGATAAATTGGCATTACTGTCCCCATTTTCTTTTTTAATTTTGTTTGTTTCTATTTTTTAGCTGTGTTGCATAGCATGTGGGATCTTAGTTCCCCAACCAGGAATTGATTCCCCACTCCATGCACTGAAAGCATCATGGAGTCTTAACCAATGGACTGCCACGAAAGTCCAACCCCCATCTTACTGATATGGAAGCTGTGGCACAGAGAAGTAATATAGAATATTCTATGTCACAGACTAGAGATGTGAGCCCAGTAAGTTGGCCCCCAAATCCAGACTCTTCCCTCTCAGCTGACCATACCTGCTCCCAAAGTCTCACACCTGTGGCCCTGAGGTGCTCTGTTAGCTTGTGGCTTAATTTTAAAAAATGCCTTATTACCTATAATCTGTTTCTGATGCTTCCAACTAAGAAAATAATCTAAACAAAAAACAGATATATTCTTTTCACAACTGATTTCCAACTCCAACAATGTAACTGTGATTCTCAATAATAACATGCATAAAAATACTTTTATTATAAATCTAGACTTTGCAAACTTCTCCTCTGAAAGGCAGATGGTAAATCTTTTAGACCCTATAGGCCATAAGGTCACTACCCCAGCTCCTAGAAAGCCGCCAATATTTAACCAAGTGAGCATGATCATATTCCAATACAGTTTATTTGTGGATACTTAGTTTTGAATTTAACATAATTTTTATGTGTCATGAAGTACTCTTTTTCTGATTTTTTAATAACCATTGAAAAATGCAAAAACCATTCTAACCTTAGATGATGAACAAAAACAGGCAGAGAGCTGGATCCAGATCAGTGGCTACTGTTTGCCTCCCTGCTCTAAACTGCTCACTTACATCTGAATCCATCTTTGGGAACAGACAAGGCTTTTCTTAAAAGAAAAATAAAACCACTATATACTCGGTTTTCTAATTTCTTTGCAACATGAATCTATGCTTTCTTGGTCAAAGTTTGTCTTATTGTCCTAGAGATTCAAAATTCTATGTCAATGAATATTTAATCATCAAGAAAGTTAAATTCCCCTTCTACGTTGGCTGTCAATAAGCAGAGGTCTGGACTGTTGTCTATAGTTGTCATGAAACTCAAGCCCAAGACAAAGTAAAATATATTCCCAAATATCTACAAACGCACACATGAAATATAGGTGTATTTTAAAGAATAACCTAACAGAAAGTACTTTAAATTTCACAGGAGCTGCTAATGCAGGCAGCTAATCCTATTTACATTCATATTAGCTTTGGTATCTTTTTCCCTAAGATTTACCTATTTGTATGCTTGCATGAGTTAAACTGCCTTTTGCATGATATCAGTACTTTTGTAATTTAAATCTATAAAAGGCAATTTCTTTTAAATATACTTCCTAACAGTGGGTGAAAGAGGCACCAAAGTTATTTGAGGACTGTACACCTCGGTGAACATGTGTGCTGAACTCCAGGCAATATGCAGAAAGTGGGAATTAATCTTATACTGTAGGAGCGGAACGGAAAATAAAATCAAGGCTGAGAAAGAAACAGCCTTTGAAAAGGACCCCTTTGCATTATCGAAGGAAATGGTGTGCTTTAGAATTGGTATTTAGACAGGTAAAACTTTCTTCCCTTCTACATGAGTGGTGAGGACAGTTTGCTTTCTCCATTGTGATATTTTTTACACCTCAAATAACTTTAGCCACCTAGTAAGCAAGGTTTACAACTGAACGTTGGTGTTGGCTGATAAACGGAACATGCTGGACCATTTGGTGGCCAGGGTCAATTTTAAGGTGTCAACTGTGACTCCTCAAGGAGCATGGGAAGCAAGTACCTACTGAGGGGCTTAGAGGTTCAAACTCCAAAGACACAGAACAAATTGTATCCAGCTGAAGCTACATTTTTTCCTTCAAGTAATTCCTATGAAATGTTCACCCTCACCATCTCCACTTGACATAAATGAGATGTAAATAGGTTAACGTATAATCTTGCCCCAAAGAAATAGTGTCTTCCAATATGTAGGGCACACTCATATTGACAAGCTTCTTTTCTAAGCAGGCCTGGGATTTTTCAAGCGAAAATCATCTGGGGTGGGGGAGGCAGAGGAGGTGAAATTCCAGGGGAGGGACTTCCAGATGTATGCCCTCACTTCCGGCTACATTGAGCATGTCCTCCCCAGGGAACTGGTCCTTGGGTTCACTTCCTCTGAGGCTGGTCAGGGCACGTCTCTGAGAGCTCACCAGGCATGAAGGAACCAATTTCTGATTTTAGTCTCATGTAGAAAGTCACTCCACAATGAAGCCAGGAGAAGACAAGAGTTCCAAACTGGGCATCCGCAGTAGAGAGACTGGTCAGACTCAGGCTCTGAGATCTGCACAGAGCAGATCTAGCCCCCAAAGCTGCACTCACTCCCAGCTTCAGACACATCCCAGGAAGGGACTGTCCCTCCATTTAATCCTAAATTTCATACTCATCTCCCCTCTCCAGCTGTAAGGTCTACACAACACCAAGTATCTGGATGGAAATGGGGCCTTTTGTTCACTCCCCAGATAATTACACAAAGCTTCAGGCCCTGGTTCACGACTCCTGAAGAATCCTCATGTGCACGAATACACACACACACATTCTCTCTCTCTCTCTCACCCAAAATCCACCACCCTGAAAGGAGCCATTATAAATGTTTCATGTGGAACTTTCACAACCCATCAGACTCACCAGAGTTTTCAAATTAACTCCCTTTCTGCCCAAGGGGATCCCTCTGAAAGAGATTTCTCCAGCCTCAAACCTCCTCAAGAAAATTCTGAATTTGAAACAGAATGCAAATAATGCATTTTGACTCCCTAATCAACAAATGGGATCAACTTGAATTGATTAAGAACCTTTGAAATTAGCTGTCTTTAATTCTCTCCATGGTCTGCTGCTGGTACTCTGAAGATAGGAGGGGCATTTGTGTCTGTGTGTGTGTGTGTGTGTGTGTGTGTGTGTGTGTGTGTAAGAGAGCTGAAGTTGGAAAGTTTGGTCTCATTTTCTTTCGGAGCTCGTATAATGGTCTTTCCTTAAAAAAAAAAATACTTTTTTATTTTAATGGTGACACAACTCTAAGAAAGCAGCATTCACCTAGTGCAATTATATGGCTTTTCGTGAAGTACATTTCCAATAGTTGGCTGCATGAAACCTGCACAACTTTGGGGGAAAAAAAGCCCATAAAATCTGAAATGAATGTATAAATAATATGCAACTGTCTAGACAGTATAGGTCACTTGCAAAGAGAGCAGGTCGGGAAAAAATTGTCCATCAGTCAGACAACCATAACTGATTCTGATGCTAAATAATGGTGGAGATATTCAGCATTCTCTCTATGTGAAAAGCTTCGCTGAGCATTCTGCTCTTCCCAAGCCAGTGGTCTTCTGCTTATCTAGTGCTTTATGCAGCCTTTGGAAAATGCACTTGCTATTTAAACATTAAAATTAATGCCCAAAGAATAGCAATTGCGCAAGGAGGGGGGGTTGCCACTGACCTGTGTGATTGGCCTTTGGTAAAGCAAAAATAGCCCTTCTAGATCAACAATATGAGATTTCCATACCCACAGAATCTTAAACAGATGTAGTTATGGAAACTTGAGGCTAGCAAAAGACCCAAACACACACATGCAAATTTCATGGAACTTTTTTGCTCTCTTGTAACAACACGTAAGGAAAAATTCAGGTATTTAAATCTTGTATTTTTTTTTTTTTAAAAAAGCTATAATCATCTGTGCACATAGCAAAAAAAAACAAAAAAGGAGGGTTGAAACTCAGCCAAATGTGTTAAACAGTGATTACGGTCGTTTTCAGCACCCTAGAATGTGATAATGTCAGCAGCCACAGAGCAGGGCAGTGGCTCCCACCATCCCTGCCCTCCCGAACTATGAACCTAGGGGAGGCTCCTCAGCTTGGGCCCACGGGTGGGCAGGACCACCAGCTGGCTCAGCAGCCCGATGGGCCCATATGCCCTTTGTGAAAGGAATCCAAAGCCAGGCTCCCATGGATTAGTTCCAAGGCCCACAGGAGGAAGGATCCCTGCTCACCTCCTAGGGGAGGAAGTTGGTGGGCAGACTATTCTGAAGCGCGCAACCACATTCAACCACAGATGGGTCAGACCCTTAGGGAAGACAGGGACAACAACACAATAAGAAGTGTAGCAGCCGACGCACACCGAGCACTCACTAAAGGTCAGACACTGAGCGGCCATAAAGGCCTGACTCGGGAAGGCCCTTACCACAATGCTAGGGAGCTGCTCGGATGTATTAGCCTCATTTTCACTGGAGAAACTTGAGGCTCAGAAAGGTTAAATAACTTGCCTGAAGCCAAACAGCAGTATGCGGCTGAGTGCCAGTTTGATTCCAGGTTCCTTAAAAGCGAAGCTCCCCTCTTCACCTCTGAGATCTTGGGCCTCTCCAGCTGCCCCTACTTGGGGCCCACTTCTTGCTGAGATGCTGTGGGCACAGCTCCCCTGTGGCCAGTGCCAGGAGAACCTCTGTTTCTTGCAAGAAGCAAGATGCCTACTGTCACTGCACTGGTAGAAAGATAAAATCCAGACCTGGCTCTATTGCTTTACTAAGCAGTTCTAAAATCTATTTTTTTAAATATAATTTTTAAAAAGGCCGTACGAATAATATATATAATACTTTAGAAAACTTACGAATTTTTGCCTAACTAAAAAGTTAATGACATTTTGATTCCACTTGTTTGACTTAGTATGAATAGAGTGTTAGACTTCTAATTTAAAAAATAGATATGCAACAGAAAACAGAGGTTTACTATATAGTACAGCGAACCACAGTCAATGTCTTATAATAACCTGTAATGGAAAATCATTTCAAACATAATGTATGTGTATAGGTATAACTGAATCACCTTGCTGAAACACTATTTAAGTCAACTGTGCTGTGCTTTGTCAGTCAGTCGCGTCTGACTCTCTGCGACGCCATGGACTGCAGCCCGCCAGGCTCCTCTGTTCATGTGGCATTCTCCAGGCAAAAATACTGGAGTGGGTTGCCAAGCCCTCCTCCAGAACAAGTCAACTATACTTTAAAAAAAATATATACATAAAGAAAGAAAAGGCCAGGGGTTGGGGGTGGGGGGGCGCGGTGCAGTCAAGAGCCACCTACCTGGGCAAGCGAAAGAGAAGGGAGGCGGCCTTTCTGGAGAGATGCTGGTTCCAAAGCCACGGAGAGGCAGGGTGACGCTGTGACCATAAAGGCCGGTGTGTGGGCGCGGTCGGGCGCCGAGGCCCGCGCGCTGCTCCAGGACTAGGCCTGCGGGCCCGGGCAGGCAGGAGGCCGTTTACACCGGGCCGGCTGCGCCCCGCGCCCCGGAGGAGAGCAAGGCGGCCTTGCAGGGGGCGAGGCTCCACAGGCCGGCACCCTCCAGCTGCGGCCGCCTGCCACGCGTAGCCGCGACTCAGAAGTGGCCCAGTGGCAGCTGCTCTGGCCGCGGGGTCGCGGTGAGCCCTGGGCCTCTGCTCACTGGGGTACGAGGCTCCCTTCGACGCCCAGGCCGGCCTCCGCCAGGCCCGCGGCGGCTCCCTGCAGCCCCGCTGGACCCACTTCCCGGACCGCATCCTGCAGGTGGGCTTCGTGGGCCGCTGGTGAGTGCCGGGGCCCAGATGTGCCACCGCGACCTCAGTGTCGGCAAGCTCCCGCATCTGCCAGCACCTCTGTGCGTCATGGAGCCCCACCTGCTGCTCTCAAGCGGCTCCTCCAGAGAGGTACAGGCCGTGGTGCTCACTGCCCGTGGACCAGGCGCGGTGGGAGGAGCAGGTCTTGCGCAAGGACCAGCTGGTCCTAGGCTAGGCTGACCCTCTGGGGCCATCGGAGCTCGTGAGATGACACCCCAACCCAGGCTGGGCCCGGACCCGGTTCTGAGCCGGGCAGATGGCTGTTCTGCGATTGCGCAGTTGGTGTGAGTGCGCCTCGGCTCCAGACTGATGGGAATAAATCACATGCCGTGCTATCTCCCTGGGTTTTCACAAAATTAGGGGGCCCCTTCTCACTTGTTCCTTATAAGCTGACGCTAATTCAGAGCCTTCTTGGTCTGGGAGTTTGGGAGAGCCCTGTTCCATGCCATATTTCTCACTGCCCCAGTGACTAAGGAGCCTTGGAGGGAAATAAACCTTTTTTAATTGAACTCCAGGGTTTCCCTGACTGAGGTATCGCAGATGATATGTGACTCCCAAGCTCTCCTAAGAACTTTCAGATTTTCGTTTTAAATTTTGAACTGAAATTTATCCTCTATTTCCATAAGTAATGTATTAAAAACAATTTTTTTTCTTTTAAATAATTGCAGTGTCAGAGGAAACTGGAAAAATAATGGAGACATCCTGGATACCCTTCCTTCAGCTTCCCCCAAATGGTAACCTTTTATATCAGCATTACCAAACCAGGAGATGGACATTGGGTTGACTCTTTGAATTTTACATGGAAACTTTTTGCAAAAATAACTTGCTTTTCCCTTATGTGTATTGATAGTGATGTTAAAGTGACTTGGGGGGATAAAGCATTTTCTGATCTGGAAATCAATATGGAATCAAAGCTCCTGGTCATGTTGCACTTCAGTCATCCTGAAAACACAGAGTCCTACAGAAAGGAATATGTTGATGTACATAACTGGGTTATAATCATACTTTTAAAATAATAGAGGAATGAGATGAATTCTGACACCCACATGGCCTGTCGTTAGTTAATAAACCAAGAGATGAAGCAACAGCAAAAGGGGATCATGAAGACAAAAGTGCTTAGAATGTATGAAAGTCACAAACCTGCCCAACACCCACTAGATGCTAAAGATCTTTTGTAGCCCATCTTTGCACTTGACTTAGAGGGAAACTGAGGCTGAGAGAAAGAAGACATGTCCTACGTCATCCAGCCAGTGATCATTAAACTTGGACCCTGGATCTTCCCATCTCAATTCTGAACCATTTCTATATGAGGAATGAGTCAGAAACCATGCATGATGCTTCTTTTCGGTCCTTCTCATGTTTTTCCAAATGGGAGTAGGTAAGTGTCCATCTAAGGTGCATTTGATTGGCTTTTGTGTTTTGCTATTCAAACTGTCACAGTTAATGTTTTTGTGCCTTTTAAAATAATATACAAGTGAGAAATGCAATGACTCTGGGTGGTTCTTTCCTGGAGGACAGGTTCTTTCTTTTTGTATTAAACACAACCCTTTATGTGAAACGGTTTTGAGAAGGTTAAAAAGTGCTTATAGACCTGAAAGGGGTTACTATGGAGAAAGCATTTATGAGGCTGGATGGTTAGAACTGAAAAGTGAAAACAGTTTCCTTTAAAAATTGCCAGCGGACATTCTGGAACACCGATCTCAGTAATCTACCTTTTGGTTTTAAATTTGTCAGAAGCGCGCTTGCTCGGCCCCTCTCACCAGGAGCAGTGGCGGCTGGCCCTGCTCACTCAAGGCCTCTCTCTGCTATTTCTCTCTTCCAACAGGCAGAGGTCTCTGCCAGGCTGGCCCCCAGACCTGGGCCATTTCATCCTCCCATCGCTTCCTTCTGGGCTGCCAGTGTTATTTATTTTTAATGCCTTTGATTCATTTCCCTCTTGTTTTGACCGAGCAAACAGCACACATCTGCTGCCACCAGGAGGTGTCAATAGTTCATACTGCTCAATTTATATGCCCCAAACCCACTGTAGGACTGATTTTTTGCCATGCCTGTATCTCAAGTTTCAATTTCAAAGTATTATGCTCCGTTCTTGGCATTAAAGATTCATGGGTTGAATTAAAGATTTATTTTTTAAGGGGGGAACATTATTATAAAGCAAATCACGTACTTTTCATTTTAGACATATTGGCTATTACGATTTCATCTTTTTTGCTAAAAGCTCAATTACATCAATATCGCTCGAGACCCTCCAAACACTAAGCGAAAAGCCAGGCTTCTCAGCAGCCAAGTGCCTCTTGCCTTGGAAGGATTAACTTTTCAAAGAATGAATCCCATCCATCTGATGCAGAGTTATCTCCCTAATAAAAAGCTGATGGAGTTACACCTCTGCTTAAAATCTCTGCTGGCTTCCTGTTGCTTACAGAATGAAGTTTAAGCTCCTTCTGTCTTACAAAGCCTTCCACAGACTGGGCCCAACCTGCGTTTCACAGTTCCTAGGGCACACACTGCTCTTCTTCACACTGAAGAAGACCAGGCCCTGCCAAAAGGGCTCATCTTGACAGTAGGAGGACCCCCTCACCCTGCAACCTTACTTCCAAGATTTTGGTTCAATGATACCCAAGTATCTCTCACCCTAGGGCAGAATGCTAACACAGGAGTCCATGTGCCTCTACAGCTCAGCTTCCTGGGCTATATTGTAAAATATCTATATGTCCATTCCTCCCCCTAGACTGAATTCCCAAAGATAGGAATTGAGGATTATTCTTGTCTGTAACCCCAGGGTTCAGCAGAGGGCCAAGCATATGCCATAAAGATTAGTAAGTGAATAAATAAATGAAAACGTTAAATGCATGAATTTAGCAGGCCAAGAACTCACAGGCATCTTGGTCAACAGAACATGACAACAAAATCAATGACAGCCTCAGCATTTCGGGTTTTACGTTCAGTGTGTATAGAGAAAACAAGTGTATACAGGAAACAGTCAAGTTCCCTGCCTTTACTAAAGCCTGAGACAGGCTTTGACTGTGGGAAGTGCTCAGAAAATTATCCAAGCGATCCCAGGCTTTTGTGGAGACCAGAGCTTCTGAAATGGGTGTGTTGAATAGAGGGCAGATGTTTAGAGAAGTAGAAAAATGCCTTGAAGTGGATGACAACCACATGGACTTGTAGGCGAGCAGGAAAGGGGCCATTCTTAGCAGGAGAGGGTAGCAGACTTTCCGTTGTTAAGGATGATGTAAGTGACAAGGACAGGGACCTCTAGGGAGGGGTAGGCATGATAGAAACAGGAATTTCTAGAAAAAGTCAACCATGATTTTCTGACTTAGAAGCAGGGAGAGTGGCTCCTTTGAAGGCTGAAGGCATCTTTTTTTCAGGGACTCAGTTCTGATGGAATTTTCAAAGCGCTGTTTTTGAACCGTGAGCGGAAAGGGCAAGGATAAAATGTATGGAAAGTGGACAGCTATTCCCTAATGCTGCTGGTCCCTTTCTCCCTCCCCTCTCTGCCCAGAGGGGAAGGAGCCACATGCCTGGTTGGCCTGAGCGTGGCCTGGCTGCTCCTGGCTCTCTCTCAGGTCTGTCTGCCTGGAGGGGATGATTCTTCTTGCTCCTGCATCCACAGGACAAGTTGTCTGGGGCCTGGCATCTCCTTTCTGGAGACAGGTTGGAAAACCATTTCTATTTGTCTGAACTCATGAGATTTCTCAGATAGGAGACGGTGACCCTATCTGCCATTGACTTAGGGCAGGTCAACATTGCTATACAAAGGGGCAGTCCTAAGACTTTGTCTTGGAGGAGAGAGTGAGAGGCAAGATGTGAAAACCCGATTACTGAGCCACAGATTTTCAACCACATTTTCTAACCGAGTGACGTGATGTGACATGATGTGAAATTCGCTCAGTTATGTCTGACTCTTTGCGACCCCGTGGACTATACAGTCCATGGAATTCTCCAGGCCAGACACTGCAGTGGGTAGTGAATTGAGTGCTGCTGCTGCTAAGTCACTTCAGTCGTGTCCGACTCTGCGCGACCCCACAGACGGCAGCCCACCAGGCTCCCCCGCCCCTGGGATTCTCCAGGCAAGAACCCTGGAGTGGGTTGCCATTTCCTTCTCCAGTGCATGAAAGTGAAAAGTGAAAGTGAAGTCGTTCGGTCGTGTCCGACTCCTAGCGACCCCATGGACTGCAGCCCACAGGCTCCTCCGTCCATGGGATTTTCCAGGCAAGAGTACTGGAGTGGGTTGCCATTGCCTTCTCCGAGTTAATCGAGGGAGGCCATCTATCTGACGCTTATAGATATTTCCTGATTAATTCTGAAATTTGAAGGGGAAGGATTTCATTTGCCACTTCTAAAAACCCAAAACATTGCTTACATTCTTTTAGCTCTGAATTAAGTAGTGGGCTCCTGGACCACTCACTGCAGGAACCCAGGGGGAAAAGCTGACACTTCCAATATAGGGTGTCCGCCTCATTTGATCTGAAGTGGGATATCCATTTACGGTTTGGGGGGAGAATCCTGAGTTTCACAGTAGCTGGAAGTATCAGCCTAACCAAAGGGTGACAACAACTGCCCTACCAGAATGAAACATACAACCTTTGTGAACTGCAAGATGAACCGAATCCAACTGCTTATCATACTCAACCTGAAATAAGCGAAGTTTTACTAAAAAGCAATAAGGCACACCTTGAACATATTGCAGGTTTGGTTCCAAGCCACAGCAATCAATTAAATATGGCAATAAAGTGAGTTCACATGAAGTTTTTGGTTTCCTGTAAAAGTTACCTTTACATTATACAGCAATATATTAAGTATGTGACAGTGTTATGTATACAAACAAAGTTATTGTTATTCAGTCACTCAGTCCTGTCCAACTCTTTGCAACCCCATGGACTGTAGCCCACCAGGCTCCTCTGTCCATGGAATTTTCCAAGCAAGAATACTGGAGTAGGTTGCCATTTCCTTCTCCAGGGTAACTTCCCAACCCAGGGATTGAACATGTATCTCCTGCATTGGCAGACAGATTCTTTACCACTGAGCAAGGTAAATACCTTATTTAAAAACATGACTGCTAACCATTCTCTGAGCCTTTAGGGAGTTGTAATCTTTTTGCAACAGTAACATCAAAGATCGCTGATCACCATAACAAGTATGATAATAATGAAAAAGTATGAAATATTGTGAGAATTAGCAAAATGTGACTCAGAGATTACAAGTGAGCAAATGCTATTGGAAAAATGGTACCAATAATCTTGCTCGATGCAAGGTTGTCACAAACCGTCAATTTGTAAAAAAACATAGTTATCTGCAAATGTCAATAAAAGGAAGTGCAATAAAACAAGATGTCTGCAGAGAGATACTAAAGGATCATTCAGACAGAACTGAACTAGCTATTTTCTTAAAAAAAATCAAAAGACCTCACCTACTGCATCAAAAGAAAATCAAAGCTTTAAAACATTTTTTGAATCGAACTGATAATTCATTCTGTTCAAGTATTGAATATCTATCAGGTAATTTTTTTCCCAGCATAGAAAAATATTCAGCAAACTCAGCCACGGTTGTTGCTCCCCTCTCATCCTTTTAATTTCTCTCTGTTAAGTTCTTCCCTTTTGGTTATCAGCTTTCAATTCTGTTTCATCTTGCATAGTATATATGCATGTGTACTTAATTGTGCTGAACAACTTTAGCTGCATGCAACAAATTCTGGTAAATTCTGGTCTCATTTTTATTCTCTTACAAATATTTTCTAATTTTTCTTGTTATGGCTTTTCAGATACAGTTATCATTTAAACGTGGACATTTAATTTCCAGATATGTGGGATTTTGTTTTAAGTATCTTTAATGTTAATGTCATTTGATACTGATTTCTCATTTAAATACTTTCTTCTCTGCAATCACCCTCTGTGTTTTCTTTAGTCTAACTTTACTGAGGCTTTCTATGGCTAAGTTGAAGTTGGTAAATGTCACATTGTACTTGAAAATATATGAGTTATTTTCAAATACCTTTTGATATTGGTTTCTAACATAATTCCACAATGATGAGAGAACAGCCTCTGTATGATTTCACTACCTTTAGACCATGAAATTTTTGCATCTTGTTTCATGTCCCTGGATATGTTCCAGAGTCTCCTAGTTTACAGTCTATGACAACTTGAATAGAATTTGTATTCTAGTGTTGTGTGAAAATTGTATAAATCTTAATTATGTTGAGTTGGTTTATAGTGCTTTTCAGGTCCACTATATCCTTCTACTTCTCTGTATATTCATTCTATTAATTTTTGAGAGTTTTATATTGAAACTCCAAATAAAAATCTCAATTTATCTACTTAAAAAAAGAACAAATAGCATATAAGCATGAATGACCAATAAAAATAGTCAAAAGATTTTATCTGTGTTGGTACAATGTTTCATGTTTTCTTAAAGAAGAAATTGTGAAATTCATGACTGAAGCACATACAATGATGGAATTCCCTCTTCTAAGACACCTTGAAGGATTTTTGAAGGATGATCTTTTAATAGATTGTAAGTAGATGAAACCTGTTCCATTTCAGTCCAGGTAGTTCGCCGCTGGGGCTTCTAGTCTTGGCTTGTACACTGCTCAGTAGAGTGGTATTTATATAAGAGGCTTGGAGAGCTGTATGCTGGTTTGATTATTTGTTCATTAGCTGATTCATTCATTCATTCCTTCAATGAATATCCAGTGACCCCCTCTGTGATAGTCCCACAGAATAAATAAGTCATACCTCTCCTTTGAGTTCACAGATTAATAGCGACAACAGGAACATCAGTGGATAAATCATAGAATAAGGGTTACAGAAAGGTAACAAGGAACTCTGAGAACTCTTTATGTTTCTGATTAATGATAATGCTCGTTTCTTTTATCCTTAGATGAAACATCTATTTCCAGAGAATTCTAGTTCCAGGAAGTAAGCTGATCAACTCTATTCAGCTGCAGTCTGTCATTTGGGAGGTACTTTGAAACCTCCCAAGGACTTCTGAATGGTGTCAGCTACACAACTGTTGGTAGGCTGGGCTATGGTTAGAAATGACATGAAACAATGGTCTAAGCCAACTGCATAGGTGCACTTATTTGGGGCCAGGAACTTTTCAAAGCACTTTAATTCACTGCATTTAACCACCCTGTGAGGCTGGCTCTTTTGTAATCCCTGTTCATAAATGATGAGTCCAAACCACAGAGAAGGTGAGCAATGCCTCTGAGCACACAGTTTGTAAAGTGTTGAGCATATACTTTTATTTACTCAGTGGAATATAACCTTGAGAGCTTCTCTTAAATTAGCTTCCTGCCATTTGTTCCCTCTCTATCTCCTTCTCTCATAAAAATCATGTGCAAGGGACTTCCCTGACAGTCTAGTTGTTAAGACTTTACCTTCCAGGGTAGAGGGGTTGTGTGTTCAATCCCTGGTTGGGGAGCAAAGATCCCACATGTCTCCTGGCCAAAAGAAGCAAAACATAAGACAGAGGCAATAATGTAACAATTCAATAAAGACTTTAAAATGGTCTGCATTTTAAAAAAAATCTTTTAAAAATGTGCAAAATTGAAAAGCAACCAAAGAAACCAAAATAAATGGGCTTCTTGAATTTCAGGGTTCTAAGTTTCATAGAAGGTTTCTGTTTTCTCGAAACTTACACTTTTTGTCTTCTATGAATACTCTGATTTGGGTCTAAAACACACAGCCTATATATTTGTGTGTGTGTGTGTGTGTGTGTGTGTGTGTGTGTGTGTGTGTGTTTTATGGAAGTTACATTTTTTTTTTAATTTTCTTTACTTTATTGTGTTGGTTTTGCCATACAATGACATGAAACTGCCATGGGTTTACATATAAAGAGCAGCAACTTGACATCTAATAGATACAAATTTATAAAAAGTATCATTGATAGAAAAGTAATAATCAAATCTTTCTTGCAATGTGACAAACTAAATTTGAAACAAAATCAGTAAAGTTTAAGCCCCTGAATTCATTTAAGAAATACACACATAAAATAACTGCAAAATCATAGGTTATTCAAGAAAAATCTTAAGAACAAGGCCTTCCCTTGCTTATCAAAGATAAAAGAAAAAAGATGTATTGAACCCTAGTGAAATAAAGATTTGAGCATTCATTCTGCCTGGGGGACTGTTTCTTAGTTTTCATGCCTAAAATTCTCACAACAGAGACAGTCCTTTGAATTAAAATGTTGTCTGCAGAAAGCCTCCATACTCTACATGTTACCTAAGAGGAGAGAAAACTTCTTATAACATATTAGCATCTTGTGATAAATTATAACAGCTTAATTTGTCAAATTAGCCAACTACAACCTTAGAAACCATTAGGCAGAGATATAAAAGAATAAGACTCAGAAAAAGTGAATTTTAATTGATAGTGAATCGTTACAACTTCTCATGGATTTTTGAAAATACTTTCTTATTGATTTGTGAGAACTCTTTATATGTTAGTGAAAATCTGCTGCTTTTTCCCCTTAGCATTCCTTTCCCCTTCTTCTGATAGCAGAATCACTCTCTTTTAGGAAGAATGCATACCAGGTAGTTCACGTGGCACTGACCTACCCCTTTTCCTACCACAACGGCAGCACATGATCCATGCCTGGCCAGAAACATCAGTGGGTAACACACTAGAATCTCAGAACAAGAGAGAGACGGGAACAAAAGACAAAGAAACTTTCCTTCAACCACAGGGGTTATTCAGTGTTGGACCTGTGACCCAAACTGGGTCAAAATCCTTCTAAAACCTTCTCTGCTGGAGCAATCTTTAGGCTGGTAGGACAGGAGGGATTGGGCTCTAGGCAGCCCACGTGGCTTCCTCATGATGGAAGCTTCAGGCTACTCCATTCCTGGGCTCTCCAGTTATGTAAACTAGCAAATCCCCTTGTATGTTTCCGCAAGTCTGAGCAGGACGCTTCAGTAGAGAGCAATCATACAAAATCACACATTGAAGATATTAACATTTGGTCTGCTACATATGCAGTAAGTGTTTTCCCCAATTGTTTGTTTTTTAATTTTGCTTAAGGAGATTTCTGTCATATGGCAGTTTTTTGTTTTTAAGGGGTCATTTTTTTCCCTCTTCAGAGTCTAGCTTTGATGATACACTTCAAACAGCCTCCTTGAATTCCTTCTCTAACCGGAATTAACAAATAGTTATCTATTTTTTTTTTCTGGTGCTTTTCTGGTTTTGCCTTTACAGTTAATCTTTAATCCACCATGAATTTTTATTGTAAGACGTGTAATAGGTAACTCACTTTTATGTGATGATAGAGAGTCATTTGTCCTAACCTTATTTGGTGAACAATCCAATTTTTTTTCTAGTTATTTCAATTTACCTTTACTTTGTCCCAATTCATTATCATGCTTTGGTTTTCATCTTGGTGTTCTATTATCTTCCATCAAGGTACCCCTCTTCCTGTACCAGTTCTGCATCCACATAAATTAATGGATTCTTGGGGAATTCCCTTGCCATCCAGTGGCTAGGGCTCTGCATTTCCACTGTGAGAGGTCACGAGTTTGATCCTTGTTGGGAAACTGAGATCCTGCATGCCTTGCAGCCTGGCCAAAAAAATAATAATAATAATAATAACCCAGATTATTATGCCTGCTAGAAGAAAGTTCACTCTTCTATTGGCTATTCTTACACATTTGATTCTATATTATTTTTATAATCTTTTTTCCTTCCAAAGTTCTTAAAAACTTTTCTGGAATTTGCTTGGGTCTGGATGTGTGTATGAACTTACAGAGAAGCAATATCTTTATTATTTTGAGTCCATCCATGTGCTATTTTTGCTGTGCTTAGTCACTCAGTTGTGTCCAGCTCTTTGAGACCCCATGGACTGTAACCTGTCAGGCTCCTCTGTCCATGGGGATTCTTCAGGCAAGAATACTGGAGTGGGTTGCCATTCCCTCCTCCAGGGGATCGTCCTGACTCAGGGATTGAACCCAGGTCTCCTGCACTGCAGACGGATTCTTACTGTCTGAGCCACCAGGGAAACGTTCAAATTATTAAAGTGATTTTTATATTCATCAGTAGAGGTTAATAACTTTGCTTATATTGGTCCTAGGCATTTTGTATTTTTGTTAATCTTTAAAACACTATTGTTTGAGCTATTATGTTTTCTAAATAGTGTTTACTATTATATAGGAAAGCTATTGGCTTTACAATTAGGATGGTAAACTCTCTTAGTTCCAATTTCTTGGGTTTTTCAGGTGCACAGTTCCAATAACTGTAAATAACAATATTTTAAGCCACCTCCGTTCTCATACAGAAACATTTTATTTTCACTGTTTATTTTGATGAGCACTTGCAGAATCTTGTTAAAATATATCACTAATAGATCAGGTAGATCTTGCTTTCAATTATAATGATAGATCCTAGTGGGTTTCAGTACTAAGATATTGACTTACTGGTCTTTGAGATTATATATATGATAAATTATTATACCTAGGTTAAAAAGATTTTCTATTCCAATTTTACTAATGTTTTTTCTTTTTTGCCTTTTATTTGTTTTTCATTGAGGCAGATATAAGAGATACAAGTGAGGGAAAAAAACACACAAAAACACCCAGTCATCAGAAAAATATTAACTAAAACCATAATGGTATAATCACTGTACACTCACAAAATTTCAAAATGCTGACAATACGAGATGTTAAAGGCAACGTAGAGTGATCAGAGTTTGACATATGTGGTGGAAATTTTAAATCATATGGCCATTTGAAAGACACTGAAATTTTTTGTAAAGCTAAACATACATTTACTCCATGACCTAGTAATTCGATGCCTAGTTATATACTTAAACAGAAGCACTTGTTATTTATTGTCTTTTTAATAGTAGCCATTCTAATAGGTGTGAGGTGGTATTTCATTGTGATTTTGATTTGCATTTCTCTGATGATTATTGATACTGAACATCTGTACCCATTGGCCATCTGTACATCTTTTCTTGGGGGAAAAAAAATTCAATTCAAGTCCTTTTCCCAGTTTTTAATTGTTTTTTTTTTTTATGCTGAGTTGTATGAATGCTTTGTATATTTTGGATATTTATCCCTTACTAGGTGTATTGTTTGCAAATATATTCTCCCATTTGGTAGGCTGCCTTTTTGTTTTGTTGAGTTTCCCTTCACTGTGCAGTGCTTTTTAGTTTGATACAGCACCATTTGCTTATTTTTGCTTTTGCCTCCCTCAACTGAGAAGACATACCGCAAACCAATTCTTCTAAGTGTGTACTGTCTGTTTTTTTCTAGAAGTTTTATGATTTCAGGTCTTACAGTTAAGTCTTTAAGCCATTTTGAGTTTACTTTTGTATATGGTATGATAAAGTAAACCAGTTTGACTTCATGCATGTAACCATCCACATTTCACAATACCATTAATTGAAGAGGCTATCTTTTCCCCATTGTATATTCTTGCCTCCTTTGTTGTTAAATTAACTGGCCATATAAGTATGAATTCATTTCCGGGCTCTCTTTTCTGTTCCATTGATCTATGTGTCTGATTTCATGCCAGTACCATACTGTTTTGATTACTGTATCTTTGTAGTGTAAGGAATAAGGAAGTATGATGCCTCCAGCTTTGTTCTTTGTTCTTCTTTCTCAAGACTGTTTTTGCTACAATCCAGGGTCTTTTTTGTTTCCACACAAATTTCAGAATTATTTATTCTAGTTTTGTGAAAACTGCCATTGTTTTCACAATAGTTTTGTGATAACTGCCATTGCTATTTTGATAAGGATTGTATTGAGTCTGTGGATTGCTTTGGGTAGTATGGTCATTTTAACAACGTGTCAACATGGATTCTTGTAGGCCATAAGCATGTAATATCTTTCCATTTGCTCATGTTGTCTTTAATTTCTTTCATCAAAGTTATAACTCCCAAGTACAAGCTTTTTATCTCCTTGATTAGATTTATTCCTAGGTATTTTATTCTTTTTGATGCAATTGTTGGACTATTTTCTTAATGTCTCTTTCTGATAGTTTGTTCTTCATGTATGGAAATGCAACAGGTTTCTGTGTATTAATCTTGTATCCTGCAAATGTACTGAGCTTATTTATTAGTTTCTAATGGTTTTTTGGTGATGTCTTTAGGATATTCTATACAGATGGCCTTTGAACAAATGTGAATTTGAACTGCATCAGGAACTATTTGAACTGCATCAGAACTATTTTTTTCAATAAATGTACAAAAATCTACGTGCAAGAGTTGTATTGAAGTGGATAGCCTGTTCTTACACAGGCATTGATGACATTTAATATAAAATTAATAATGTGCTAGTTTTCTTACTGTTTTGTATCTTTTCTTTCAAAGGATTACCTTCCTGTACAGTATACTTCTCTCTCTCACAATTAGAGAAACTGCATGCCAGTCTATCATCGCAGGTAAGTGTTTTTTTTTTTAAGTAAGATAACAATGTTTCCAATACTGTGTATCATAAAACTTTTGTAACAACTCATTCATTAATATATAGATCAAGCTTATTGTTTGTTGTTTAGTTGCTAAGTTGTGTTCGACTCTTTGAGACCCTGTAAACTGTAGCCCGCCAGGCTCCTTTGTCCATGGGATTTTCCAGGCAAGAATACTGGGATGGATTGCTGTTTTCTTCACCAGGAGATCTTCCTGACCCAGGGATCAAACCCGCATCTCTTGCTTGACAGGCAGATTCTTGACCATTGAGCAACCTGGACCTGGAAACCCCATACATTAGGCAACCATGAAGCAGTTGTATAGGTTACACTAGGCCAACATAAAGCATTCATGTTGCTGCTTCCTTGTTATCAGTACAGAAATTGTTATACCTGAAAATAAATATGAATTTATCTTTCCCCTTTCCATAGTATTAGTAATATGTGTAATATTTACTGTGTTTTGTATCATATAAGCCAGTATTGATGTGGGTGCTGACAATTCATCTTGTAAATGAATAACATAAACTTAACAGTACTGAAAAATTCAGTACTATACTGTTAGTGGGATTCTCCAGGCAAGAATACTGGAGTGGGTTGCGATGCCCTCCTCCAGGGAATTTTCCCGACTCAGGGATTAAACCCAGTTCTCTTACTTCTCTTGCATTGTCAGGCAGATTCTTTACCACTAGCGCCACCTGGGAAGCCCATGTATTTTCACTTCCTTATGCTTTTCTTGGTGGCACTAGTGGTAAAGAACCCGCTTGCCAGTTCTGGAGATGTAAGAGACCCAGGTTTGATCTCTGAGTCGGGAAAATCCCCTGAAGAAGGGAATGGCAACCCACTCCAGTATTCTTCCCTGCAGAATTTCTTGGACAGAGGAGCCTGGAGGGCTACAGTCTACAGGGTCGCAAAAAAAAAAAAAAAAATATATATATATATATATGTAACATGCAAAATATGTGCTAATTGACTATTTATGTTATTGATAAGGCTTCTAGTCATCAGTAGGTTATTGATAGTTAACTTTTTGGAGAGTCAAAGGTTATACACAGATTTTCAACTATGAGGAGAATTGGCTTCCCAGTCCTTGTGTTGTTCAAGGGTCAGCTTTTTGTAGTATCATGCCATCTGCCAAAACTGGCAATTTTGCATCCTTCTTGCCAATTCAGGTTCTTTCTATTTCTTGTCTGATTGCTGTGGCAATCCAAATTTCCTCTAATGCCTCACTTTTGTAGCTTACAGAATTCCAACTTCCCACCAGGGCAAAAACTAACTAGCTCTACTGTTTTCCTTGTTGAATCTCCTCTTCCCTAACCCCTAGATTCCTGTGTTCCTAAGTCTATTCCGGCCTCAGCACAACAAACTTCTTAAGTCAACTTGGAATTTTAGTTAAAGACTTATTTTACCCTGTATTTCTTGAGATTATCTACAGAGGAAAAAATAAAAGAGAAAGTGATATTTATAAAGTTGAGTGGAAGTAAGATTATTAAAGCAGGTAGTTTGATTTTTGATTTCAGGTCTAACATCCCCTGCAAAACATACACACATATAATCTTTGGTCAAAAAAACATGATAACTATATGTGTTTTTTATTTAATTTTTTAAATTTTATTATTGGATTATGATTGCTTTACATCGTTGTTCTGTACAACAAAGTGAATCAGCTATACATGTACATATCCCCTTCTTCTTGGCCCTCCCTCCCACCTCCCCATCCCACTCCTCTAGTTTATCACAGAGCACCAAGCTGAGCTCCCTGTGCTCCACGGCAGCTTCCCACTAGCTACCTATTAGATGAAGGCACAATGATAATTTTTTTAAAATGTAAGTATGGTAAATTTAACACTACAGACTTTAGTGGAAGCCCTCTTACAGCCTTACCAACTCCATGTAAAGTCTTCTGAAATCAGCCTTCTTAACTTCCTTTTGTCTCATTTACTTTATTTTTCTTCCATCTCAGGAATATTAAGTTTCTTGTCTCTTTCCCCAAGATGGCCTCTTAGTTTCATGATAAATATTGTCAACTCACGCGACACTTAATACATGGTTACAAATTTTGTAATCTCCTGGTAATCTCAGAGCCTACCTGTAATGGGGTTCTATACAGTCCTAAGTTTTAAATTTTTGAAACTGGAAACCTCTCACTTTGAGTCACAAACATTGCTGAATACAAGGATGGGATATGGAATTGGTGTTGGAAAAGAACTTTTCCCTTTTTTTCAGGGAAGTCCAATTTAAAGGTTGTTATAAGTCACCAGTGTATATAGGACATACAGACACTCATTGTTCTTGGCAAAAGTACTGAATCCACAGAGGAACAAAAATGAAATGCTACTTGAGGAGCCGAGGGCTCTCCCTGGTGATGAGAGCCCAGTGTTTGAATAGCACTGTGCCCCTTGGGAATTACAAACCTCTTTTCTCACGATACCTGGGTTTAGAGTGATACTTGCCTGAAAAATCGCTTTGTTTTTTTTTCCTTCATGGGAGGTATGTCTATGATCCAACCTAAACATTTCTCACGAGAGATTACAAATTATGAAGATGACCCAATTTCCCTTTTAGCGTCAGGCCAAGAGATTGTGACAAGACACTGTATGGGCTTGGTATAGGACTACCCTTGTTAGACTCTTAGGGTCCCATGGTGGTTTAGTCACTAAATCGTGTCTGACTCTTGTGACCCCATGGATTGTAGCCCACCAGGCTCCTCTGTTCATGGGATTCTCCAGGCAAGAATACTGGAGTGGGTTGCCATTTCCTTCTCCAAGGGATCTTCCTGACCCAGAAATTGAACCCGGGTCTCCTGCCTTGCAGGCGGATTCTTTACTGACTGAGCTACAAGGGAAGCCTAGGGTCCCAAAGATGGTGTCATTTAAGACCAAATGACTTTGAGTCTGGGAACAGTCCTCTGAACTTCTGGGTTTGTCTTGTCCAGGCCATGAGAATTTAGTGTTGCGCTGATGAAGGAGCATGGCTCTTTTCCTCTTTTCCGGGTAGGGAAGAGGTCTTCCTGTTAGTAATCAGGCTGGAGCAGGGACGAAGGATGGTCTTAAACTTGAGGAAACACATCTTCCTCTCTCTGAGAACAAGTTGGGTCTAGGATCTAAGGAAAGAGTTTTCTTGGAGGTGGCAAGGATAGGAAGAAACAGCTTAGCCAAGTGGAGCTATACCAGTAACCAAGATGAAGCCCTAAGTGAGGTCAGGGCTGTGCCTTCACGATGAGACATCTGTAGGGTGAACAAAAATTATTATAATAATTTTTTGGTCCAGGTTCGCCCAGGACTGACACAATTTTCAAACTAAAATTTCCAGAGAACTCCCCCTTTAAAGAAGAATTTGTGACATTTTTATTGGAGTATAGTTGCCGTTCACTGTTGTGTTACTTTCTACTGCACAGGAAGTGTATCAGCTATACATATATACATTTCCCTCTTTTTTGGATTTCCTTCCCATTAAGGTCACCACCGGAGAAGGCAATGGCCCCCCACTCCAGTCCTCTTGCCTGGAAAATCCCATGGACGGAGGAGCCTGGTGGGCTGCAGTCCATGAGGTCACTAAGAGTCGGACATGACTGGGCGACTTCACTTTCATGCATTGGAGAAGGAAATGGCACCCCACTCCAGTGTTCTTACCTGGAGAATCCCAGGGACCGCGGAGCCTGGTGAGCTGCCGTCTATGGGGTTGCACAGAGTCGGACACGACTGAAGCGACTTAGCAGCAGCAGCAGCAAGGTCCCCGCAGAGCACTGAGTGGAGTTCCCTGTGTTATACAGTAGGCTCTCATTAGTTGTCTGTCTTATGGTTGTTGTTCAGTCCGTTAAGCTGTGTCCGACTCTGCAGTTCCGTGAACTGCCACATGCCAGGCTTCCCTGTCCTTCCCTGTCTCCCAGAGTTTGCTCAAACTCATGTCCATTGAGTCAGTGATGCTATCCAACCATCTCCTACATAGCATAAACAGAGTGTACATATCAATCCCAATCTCCTAATTCATCCCCATTTTCTGGGCAAATTAGGATGCTTGGCTGACCTAGCTATTAATTAAATGTTCCCCTTTGTGTTGTACTATCAATGCCCCCAAGACTTCAGTAAAACCTGGCTGGAGGTCCAAGCTGTGCTCTGGGGAACCTTTATTCCTCCTCCCTTTGGAGGGGCACACGTCCATGTGTAAGGAGAGAGCAGTGGTTACCTGCCTTAAATGTGACTCCTCAAATGTGGCAAGAAGCAGTCAGTGGGGATGTTGAGCATTAACCTGGACTGGCTAGAGGCACACGTAAGTGGTCTTCACAGGTCCCAAGAGAAAGATGGGAGAGGTGACAGTGATAGGATGAAGGCTGGACTTCCTGTCAGGGCATAAACTATTATTTGAGTATTGAAAGGAAGTCTTGACCTTGAAGCTGGTAAACTTGGGTACATCTGGGTTACATATATTTCTAGACATCTTCCTGTATTATATGGAAAAACACATGCCAACCTCAGAATTGATTTTTCCATTCATTTCCTTGGTACCAAATATATAAGTGACATTTTTCATTCCTAATGCCAGGTGTTCCAATATAGCATCGCCTATGCATTAAGTTCTTCTTCAGTGGAAAAAATGAGATAGTAGTCTTAAGACCCACTCCCAGCACTTCCTAGTTTTAAGACCTTAGGGAAATTTCTTGAGTCTTCAAAACATCACTTTCTCCATGTCTTCCAGTCTTTCAGGATTACCCAGAATTAAGTGAGAAAATTTCTATCAAGCAGGGTTACCACATTAAGGAATCTGTGGACCCTTGCTGCATTGCCTTTCTTGGCTCCTTCCTCCATAAAAAAGAGTTAAAAGACAAATTATTATCATAATAATTTTAAATTCTATTATATGAATCAATAAATTAATATACTTAATTTTATTGTGTGAATTGATAATATATTAATATATTCATTATTATAATTTAACTTTTATTATATGAATTAATCATATGCTAATATATAAATATATTAATTTTATTATACAATTCAATAATACATTAATATAATTATATTATTATTATATTCATTGTTTTCATCTGATTTTAAAAGACATTAAAACATCCCTGTGGCCCCAGGCACTGTGCCCTACTGTGGCTTGCAAGTCAGTCCTGATGTCAAGTGCCTGGATGAGCACTCAGTAGGTCCTCCACAATTTTTATTCCCTTTCTCTCCCATCGCATGTCAAAAGAAAAAAAAAAATTTCAAAACTTCAAGTGGCAAATTAAAATTCAAGAAATCAAGTCAAAAGAGCATGTTCCCCAAGCCAGTGGATATCTGTAACAGCAGGTTTCACTTATAGTGAATATCACTTTACTGCTTTTAACAAACTTCAAAGAAAATGTTGTAAGGCCATTCATTCTACATGTCTGTTTCACATCAGTCACAATTATATTCCGGCTTCACTTCTCTCCCCTTGTTATACCTCATAAATTGTGTAGCTAGAATGTATGTGTAGTATATGGATTACATTAGGAATTGTCAGAAGTAGCCTGATAGTAAGCATTTGCAGTCACCCTCCCTTCTGGCTTCTCTGAACCGCTCTGAAGGTATGTTTAATACACTGCACCCACAGTAACAGGGGACAAAAACACAGGTCAGGGAAGAGGACCCAGCATTCTTAGCAGCCCTTCCAGAGAAGTGAAATTGCCACTGTGATGTTTAAACAATAGCCCTGCAGTTCTGTGACAAAGGTGTCTGCTTCCCTGTTGAACTGTCATACAAAAATGAAAATTTCCACTGAGAGTGAACCCTTGCATGTGGTAGGCAGGGACACCTTGGGTTTTTCCAGAGCAGGCTCCTTTGGCCTGGCAGTGAAGAGTGAGATACCCTGTAAGAAATGCTCTCTGCCAAGTGCCTGTCCACCCAGGAAATGTCTCTAAGCTTTCAGCCTGATTGTCTTCTGCTCTTCTCTCTTATGGGGAAGACCCCTGGGTGTCAGCTGCCATCCTTTGCATAAGGAAACAACTACAGAGATGAAATGGCAAGCTGGGGCCTCTCTGGCAACCATTTGGACAGCAGCAAGAGAAATTCACCTTCTCTCCTGCCTCCCCCACTCCCATCATGGGTCCTTTCTCCTCACATTGTAAAGAACCAAGGAAGTGACTCATCTGTGCCCGGCAATTTTTTCTGTTTGAAAGTTGCAGTTAAAAAAAAAAAAGTTATATGGTCACAGAATACAGATTCCTTGTTCTAAATGAAAGAGCTTTAATAGATTTATATTTATCACTCCTGTTGCATTTATAAGATCATTGAAATTCAAGACTGTATCATTTGTCTTGCACTGTTAGAGAGAGAGCTGCTTCCCACATGTGGCTTTTCCTGATAATCCAAGCGTTCTATCCTTTGAAGCACCAGCACTTGTTAAAACTGAATCTTTTTTTTTTTCTCAATAGAAAAATGTCCAAAATGTTACACATGTCTCCCAGGCTTTTAAAACAGACTTCCCTGAAACATAATTTAGCTTTTGTTGAGGGTCATCCTATGGTGTTATGCTAATACCTGAGAGGCATGATGGTGAAAGGACTCTGCATTCAGACAGGCTGGGTTCACATGAAATTCCGATTCTGCAGTATTGACCACAAAACCCTGGGGCAATTACAGATCTCTAAGTGCTGCCGTAGAGGTGGGATAAAACCTGCCATTTCTGAGAGATGCTGAGAGTGTAAGTGACCTGCTACACATTCGAAAGTGTTCAGTATGATGCTCAGGAGATAGTAAGCATTAAAAAAAAAAACTCATTATAAAAACTAAATTGTATGATAAACTTGTAAAAGTGAATAAGCAAAATAAAAATGTAATAAAAAACTTAAAAAGCATTGTCATGATACAGAGATGACTTCAAAGACCTCTTACAGTAAGCATCATTCATTCCATCTATCCAGAATGGTCCCAGATCTGCTCTGTGGTGACCTAGGTAGGTGGGAGGGGGCGTGGTGGGAGGGAGGTCCCAGAGGGAGGGGATATAATGTATATGTGTAGCTGATTCCCATCATTGTACAGCAGAAAGTAATACAACATTGTAAAGCAATGACATTCCAATTTTAAAAAACTGAAAAAAATAATTAAAATAAGTGCAAAGCTAAAAAAAAAATGCGATCCCAGGTCATAATGCTTTTTGAGTTCCTTATCTTCTTATCACAATTTTCTTTTCTTTTTTATCATCCAGCTTTTCTCCCTTCTTGTTGTGCCTACCAGTGCATACCTCTGGTAATATTGCCTCTAGTATTTTTGCTTCAAACATCCTGTGAGATGCAAAACCATGTAAACAAGTTGGGGAGAAGTGTTTTAGAGTAAGAGCAAATGAGTCCTAAAGCATGACTTTAGATAGTTTTCTTGGAGAGGTGTTGAGGTAGATGAAAAACAACTACAACTTTTAATTCATTCTTTTTAGTCAGGATGGGCTAGGTTTTGCTGCAAGAACAAAAGACTCCAAAATCTCAGGGGCAATAACACAGCACAGATTTGTTTCTCATTCATTTTATGTATCCACTGGGTTGCAAGAGAGCTCTCCTCAGCATGGCCATTCAGGGACCCAGGTGAGCAGAGGCTCCGTCTCAACACATTTCCAGGGTGCCCCTATAGGGGAAGAGGAAGTGGCGAATTGCTCAGGAGGTCTTATAAATTCTGTAGGAAATCACATATGTCTTTATGCTTACATTTCATTGGCAAACAGAAAAGAACATAGCCACGCTTAACTTTTAGAGGGCAGATAAATGCAGTTCTGTCATGGGCTGGCAACAAGGTGGGCATTACCTCGTGCATGGCTTTGGTTTTACTTACTTTAGGTAATAATAATCCAAGGTCATGAGTGTTTTGCTATGTTCCATGTGCTGAACTAGGTGATTTTCATGTAAGAACTAGTAATATTTTCCCCTGTGAAGAATTAAAACTCAGATGGATAGTTAGGTTGCCTATCCATAGTCATAAAGATAGTAATTACATGATTAAACTGATGCTCAAACTAGGTGTGTCTGACACCAAACCCCATGTTCTTAACCAACTTTTTCTGAATTTCAAATACATTCCAGATCACTGAGATTAATCAATAACATTGAAATAAGCGACTTACTGTTTTGTCGGTGCAACTTATCCACTAAAGAATGGTCAGAACTTGCTTGTTCATTTTCTTTTCTTCATTGTCTTTCCATCAGAGAGACTGCTTTCAATTGAACAAGCATATTCTTTATAATGTGTTTAGCTGTGGAACATGCCATGAGGGATCCCAGGGCAAGGTATAATAAACACCACAGTTCTTGGCCTCTGAGGTTCTATAATCTTTTAAGGGAAATACTGAATAAAAGAAAGCAGTTAAAAGGGAATAGAAAACATAAGATAGTTACATACAAATAAAAGAGAGCTAAACAGAATGCAATTATGCATTATGTGCTACAAACTGCTCTATCTGCTGTTGTCAGTACTGAATGACACAAAGAAGGGTCTCTAAGAACTGGCAGGGTTTGGACAACAGACACGTGAATCCTAAAAGAAGTCAGATGATGTATGTAAACAGAGGACACTGGCCTGATGGAAATGAAAAATATGCATTGGGAAGTAGAGAGGGAGCTAAGCTGGCTGAAATATAGAGGCATGTTATAAGGGACCATGAATATCATGGAAAATCCTGAGCATCTCCCAGAGGCAGAGAGGGGGAAAGGCTTGTTTCTAAATGGCTTTTAAACTGTAGAACATTTCAGATAAAGTTGACATTGCCTTTACCCCCCACCTTAGCCCCTCCTGGTCACCATCATCTCTTCTCTTTCTCAACAGGAAGCTACTGTCATGTTTTGATGGGTAGTATTCAAGTTCATCATTTTATATTTTTCTTTTACTTGTATGCAAATTATGCATTCCATTTCTATTCTGTCATGGCTGCCCTTACGTTCATGCGTGTGGGAATGCTAAGTTGCTTCAGTCATGTCAGACTCCTCGTGACCTTATGGACTACAGCCCACCAGGCTCCTCTGTCCATGGGATTCTCCAGGCATGAGTGGAGATTCTCCAGGCATACTGGGTGGGTTGCTGTGCCCTCCTCCAGGGGATCTTCCTGACCCAGGGATCAAATCTGGGTTCCCTATGTCTCCTACCATGGCAAACAGGTTCTATTATACCACTAGAGCCACGTGGGAAGCCCCACCCTTACATTGATATTCACACTTAACATCTAGAGTTAATCAGTATCACTTGAAAGAGGGTGAAAGTGTTAGTCACTCAGTCATGTCCAACTCTTTGCAACCTCATGGCCTGTATAGCTCACCAGGCTCCTCCATCCATGGAATTCTCCAGGCAAGAATATTGGAGTGGGTAGCCACTTCCTTCTCCAGGGGATCTTCCCGAACCAGGGAACAAACCTGGATCTCTTGCATTTCAGGCAGATTTTTTTTTTACCGACTAAGCTTCCATGCATGCGTGCAGTCTCTGCAGTCGTGTCTGAATCTCTGTGACACTACGGACCGTACCCCACCAGGCTTCTCTGACATGGGGTTCTCCAGGTAAGAATCCTGGAGTCTGCTGCCATGCCCTCCTCCAGGGTATCTTCCCTACCCAGGGATTGAACACGTACCTCTTACGTCTCCAGCATTGGCAGGCAGGTTACCACTAGCGCCACCTGGGAAGCCCACCTGAGCCTCCAGGGAAGCCTGATCAATATCACTGATCTCCTTCTAAATAATATATACTATAACTCTGATTTGCTTTCCCATTTTCCATGATTTTGTTACTTAGGAATTTATTTTCCCTTATTTTTAAACACTCATAAAGTAGCCATTTCAATTTATACTATTAAGTGTTTGTTTAGATACTTATCCATTTTAAAAATATTTCCCGCATCCCACTTCTTCTTTTCAAGGTAATTTACTTCCTGGCCAAAGTAAACATTCGTGTACAACATGCCAAATACTGCTGGCCAAAATAGTCATTTGTATCTGGAATTTACTTTAGTCTACTTTCACTCTGGAAAGATAGTTTTTCTGTCAGTAATTTAAATGCATTATTCCTGTGCATTTGTAACTACATTTATAACACAACAGCTGTGTTCTGCTAGTTATTCTTGCTTTGAATATTATGCCCCCAGTCTAATTGTCATTCATTTCTAGGTAATTTATTTTTTTCTCACTGGTAATTTTCAAAGTTGATACTTTGCAGTTGAACTTCTGTATTTAAGAATAGGTTTGTTTTTAATTATACTGCATAAGAACTGGTGTGCTTCTTTAAAGACTCCTGTCTTGGATCATGGAAATTATTGACTACTGTTTATTTGCTTCTAACTCTTTCTTTTTATTTTCCACTTGGAACTCTTAATAGACATAGGTAGGACCTCATCATTTGATCAGTTTTCATATTTTTCATTTCTTTATCTTGTATGTTATATTCTGGATAATTTCCTGTAATGTGTCTTCCTCTCAGCAGCCATCTCTGCCTTACAGTCCAACTGGTCTATTAGATTTTCATTTCAATTAGAATATTTTTTCCTTTTTAGAATTTCTTTTCCAAATCTTCTCATTTTCAAATAGTTTTATTCTTGGTTTGTGGCTACTATTCCTTTTTCCATGTCTTGAAATGATTTTGTTTTTATTTATTTTAAAGTCTTTTTTTTAGGGTCGTGGATTTTGGAATAGCTTAGCTGGTTGGTTCTGGTCTGGGCTTTCTCATGAGTTTGCAGCTTAAGAAATTTAGGGAATCAGCAAGAATTTCATTACCTGTGGCTGGACTTCTGCCTCCAAAAGTATCCTCTCACATAGCTGGCCAATCAAGGCTGGCTTTAGCCAGAGGTCTCCATTCCTTTGACCCTTTGAATGCCCTCAGGACAAGGTATAGGGCTTAGTGCAAAGTGAGTGATCCAAGAGGGCAAAGCCACAGCGCTTCTAGAACTGCCCCTTGGAAGTCACATGATCTCTGCCACCTTCCATTTGAGAGAAACAAGTCATGAAGCCTGGCCCACATTCAAGGGGAGTGTAAAAAGACCTGTCAAAGACTGAACTTATTTTAAACCATCAGAGCAGGCAAAGAGACTCAAGCGAAGAATGCCAGTGCCTGTGCAAGTCAGGCAGGCCGAGGCCCTGTGGGACAAGGGAAATGGGTGAACCCCCAAAATGCCCTCTTCAGGAACAAATAAAGATAAGGTCCACCCATTTTCCAGTCAGTTTTCATTCCAATCCCAAAGAAAAGCAATGCCAAAGAATGTTCAAACTACCACACAATTGCACTCATCTCACACACTAGTAAAGTAATGCTCAAAATTCTCCAAGCCAGGCTTCAACAGTACATGATCCGTGAACTTCCAGATGTTCAAACTCGATTTAGAAAAGGCAGAGGAACCAGAGATCAACTTGCCAACATCCGCTGGATCATTGAAAAAGCAAGAGAATTTCAGAAAAACATCTATTTCTGCTTTATTGACTATGCCAAAGCCTTTGACTGTGTATCTCACAACAAACTGGAAAATTCTTAAAAAGATGAGAATACCAGACCACCTTACCTGCCTTCTGAGAAATCTATATGCAGGTCAAAAAGCAACAATTAGAACTGGACATGGAACAACAGACTGGTTCCATATCGGGAAAGGAGTACGTCAGGGCTGTATATTGTCACCCTGCTTGTTTAAATTCTATGCAGAGTATATCATGGGAAACGCCAGGCTGGATGAAGCACAAGCTGGAATCAAGATAGCTGGGAGAAGTATCAATAACCTCAGATACGCAGATGACGCCACCCTTATAGCAGAAAGTGAAGAAGAACTAAAGTCTCTTGAGGAAAGTGAAAGAGGAAAGTGAAAAAGCTGGCTTAAAATTCAACATTCAGAAAATTAAGATAATGGCATCCAGTCCCATCCCTTCATGACAAATAGATGGGGAAATAATGAGAGACTTTAGTTATTTATTTTTTTGGGCTCCAAAATCACTGCAGATGGTGACTGCAGCCATGATATTAAAAGACGTTTGTTCCTTGGAAGAAAAGCTATGACCAACCTAGACAGCATTTTAAAAAGCAGAGACATTACTTTGCCAACAAAGGTCTGTCTAGTAAAAGCTATGGTTTTCCAGTAGTCATGTATGGATGTGAGAGCTGAACCATAAAGAAAACTGAGCTCCAAAGAATTGATGCTTTTGAACTGTGGTGTTGGAGACGACTCTTGAGAGTTCCTTGGACTGCAGGGAGATCAAACCAGTCAACCCTAAAAGAATCAGTTCTGAATATTCATTAGAAGGACTGATGCTGAAGCTGAAACTCCAATACTTTGGCCACCTGATGCGAAGAACTGACTCATTGGAAAAGACCCTGGGAAAGATTGAAGGCAAAAGGAGACGGGAATGACAGAGAATGAGATGGTGGGATGGCATCACAGACTTGATGGACATGAGTTTGAGCAAGCTCTGGGAGTTAGTGATGGACAGGGAAGCCTGGCAGCTGCAGTTCATGGAGTTGCAAAGAGCTGGACACGATTGAGCGACTGAACTGAACTGAGACCATTTTCCAGGCTTGGGGAAATAGATTTGGCTGATAGGAGGAGTTACAAAGTAACATCTTTGTGAAGGATGTGGACTCAGAGAAGGGTGAAGATTTGAGATATTTTAAGTGCCAATCTGCTATGACCACTAAGAAAGAAAAAAATCTAAAGTACCAATTAGATTATGATACTCCATTAATTATCAACTGTATCCCAGTTTAGGGAACACAAGTATGAGAGAAAAGTACATCTTAGAATCAGCAAATATAGTAGCTGCACAAAAAATTTCATATTTTCACCTATACAGTTGTTGCAAAAGCAAACACCTTTAACTATTATCTTCCATCTTATATAGAAGTCATTAAAAATTAAGGGACTTCACTGGTGGTCCAGTGGTTAAGACTCCACCTTCCAATAGAGGGGGCCTGAGTTCAATCCCTGTGGGGTGTGACCAAAAAAAAGTTTTTAATTAAACATAGGCAATCATTAATATGGAGATTTTGATCATTAACTCTCTCTGAACCTCAGTTTTCACATCTGAAATGTAGATAAGGTACTGCTTTGATTTTTCTACAGATCAAAAATGAATTCAAAATAACTTCAAAATTAATATGTTATCTATCAAGTTGTAAGGTGCTATGAATGGGCAGAAGCAGCTATAAAACTTACAGGCAGCATGAAAGAAAATGATCATTTTCTTCTCAAAAGCTCAAGAAAAAGTGACTAATTCTTCATGCTGCTAGTCAAACTGGAATGATTCCTACATTTTTAAAGAAATTTCACTGCTTAAAGGCAAAAGGGGAAAAAATGGGAGGTGGTAGTTGGAAGTTGAGGATGGTCCCATACACAGAGATCCTTCCCATAAATAAATTAAAGAAAAGCCCGAGTTGGTCATTTTCTAGCTGGTGCAATAATTCCAGGTGCAAGAGAGATACATATCTCATTGGCTGAGCGAGCATGCCTGGTCATTGTTCACATATGGCTGTTTCCTAATGCTTTCTGCACAGCCAAAACAGGGAACTTGGGGCTCTCAGCCAGAAAAACCCAGGCTGTTGGGGAGTTTAAGAGCTCCCAATATAAAGAAGTGACATATACCTGAGCAGGTCTGATATATATTCCTTTCTGCAGAGGGCAGTGGAATGCATTCCTGGGCCATTCATCATGTTGCTAAAATTAGATCCTGCTTAGAAGGAATGATATATTACTGATTACATAATAAAGATAGCTATATTTCTCATGAGAAACAGAAGGGAGAGATATAGTTAGGCGGAGGGCAAATATATCCTTGATATGAAAAATGGATTCATTAAGTATTTAATCTTTATACCATTCCTGTGAAATAAATGCACACATACATCATACGTGTGTTAAAGTGAGTTGATAATTAATATTGTTACACTTGAGAAAAATCCTAGCTCTCCATCCAGAAGTCATGTTGTGAATTGGAGAAAGCAGGCCGAGTCATGCCCTCTGCCGACCTCTGAATGGGACAGCATGGCTGTGCTCCGAACGCCAAGGGAATCATCTCATGTGTGCGTTGAGGTGGGTCACGGGTTTGCATCAAGATTTCACCTCATTTTGGTGAAGGCCAGTGGGAGTCACAGACCCCCCAGGTGGCTCAGTGGTAAAGAATCTGCCTGCCAATGCAGGAGACACAGGTTCTATCCCTGGGCTGGCAAGATCCCCTGGAGAAGGAAAAGGCAACCCACTCCAGTATTCTTTCCTGGAGAATCCCATGGACAGAGAATCCCTGGCAGGCTACAGTCCATAGGGTCGCACAGAGTCAGACATGATTTAGCAACAGAGCATGCACACCCACAGTGAGAGTCACAGTGGCTGGATCTTACATTTTTAAGGATTATGGAGAGGCAGCTGTAAAGATCCCATGTACCAAGGGCCTCAGTTAATTGAGTACAGCCTTCGTGCTCTCCTCTTCACAAATAAACCTTCTCCCTCCACATCCCATCTCATTCTCTTTCCTTCCTCCAAGAGCCTTGCCAGAAAGGGAAAACCTCACAGTTTCTAAAACCTGGAGCCACCGTGGAGGAATTTCCAGATATCCTGGTGATGCTATTCCAACTTAAACGTGAGCGCATTTGGTTTGAGTTAAACAAACATGCAGATTTGTAGCACCATGAGTGTCAAAAGACCAGTGAAAATCTGAGCGACGTGAAAGAAGAAAATAATTCTAAGAATTAGTAGCTTGGAATAGTAGATTGAACTAACTAAACCAAAAAGATTATGTTAGATAAACACTAACAGGCTATCAAGGGTTAAAGTCCATTACTTGTATGCTTATAGTACAGGAAAAGAACATAGGTTTTAAGTCAGATGGACGTGGGTTCTTGTCCTGACTCTGTCAGTTCCTAGTAGGATTTTTAAAATATTTCCTTTCTTGTTGAATTTTTTATTTTATTTTATTGGCCACATGGCATGGGGTATCTTAGTTCCCTGATCAAGGAACCGAACCCATGCCCCCCTGCAGTGGGGGTGCAGAGTCCTAACCACTGTACTGACTCCCTAGTTAGGTGAGTTTTTAAACAGGTAATTTAACCTCTTTGGAGCTCTTCTTCCTTATCAATAATATCAAAATCAAAATCCTCTAGCCACACTGTTCTGAAGACTGACTGCACGCACAGCATCCAGCAAGGTACCTGGTATCGAGTAGGAAATCAACAAACATTATTTCCCTCCCATTCTCCATCCCCTTGAGTGCACCCGCCATAGATGAGCACAGAGGAGGAATGTCAGAAACCTTTTCCCTCTCCTTCTACTTTACCAGGCTGGAGATGAGTAAAAGTTCTAGAGAGTTAACAGGAGCACCTTCTAGGGGAAAATCTTTGCAGTAGGCAGGATAGGCCAGGCTCTGCTGCAGTAATAACGACCCCCAATGCTCTGTGGCCTAACATAGTGAAGATTGATATCGCTTTCATGCTGTCTGTCCACCATGGGTCAGCAGGTGGCTGTGCTTAATATAGTCACCCAGGGACTCAAAGATTCTACCAGTTTTTGATGCCACCATCTTGACACAAGGTTGACAATTCATCATCAGAGGAAAAGAGAACAACAACATCAAAACTACAGTGGTGGCTCCTCATGGCTTCCACAAAGAAGTGATGTATGACCCTTCCTCTCGTGTCTCAAAGGGGCAGGAAGGTACAATCTGCCTGAGTGTGCGAGTTAAGGAGAGGAGATTCAGAGAGTTGAGGCCCCTACACCTGAAACAAGAAGATGAACTGAGCATGCTTCATACAACCGAGTCCACAGAGGCTCCCAAGAACCCCACTGTGGTTGCTGTAGACCCGACTACCCCATTCCTTTCCTGGGAGGAGGGAACTTTGCACCGCAAGCCCCGCAGTCTTTGCCAAAAACTCATCTGAGCCCATTCTCTCCCTGGTTCCTGCTTCTGAGCAGCACTCTGAAGTCGCCATTGTTAACTTGTCTAAATAATTCATACATTTTTCTCAACTCACATCCGAGTTGCCAAACGTTTGGATGCTTCATGGCAACGTGATCACAATTGTCATTTTGTCACCTTATTTTCACCTCAGATTGAATCAAACTCCCCACAGAACTGATGTTCACACAGTTTTTGCTTCTTTCCGAGAAATGCTCAATCAATATCTCCCTTATTTGCTTTCCATGTGTGGTTGGCTGACTGCATTAGTGGCCCGCATTTTTCACCCCTCCCTGTGTCCCAGCCCCTGGCACATGGCTTTACACAGCCTCCTGCTCAGGGAGTGGAGTTTATTTCTCCAAGAATTCGAAGGCTGTGTTGAGGGGCCATGTTCAAGGAGATTGCCCTGTTAGGGGATTTGGCAGCAGCTGAGTTTGCCAGGCTACAATAAATCAGGAAGGAGCCTCCACTGTGGTTCTGGGTAGTTCATCTCTTTGACGCCAGACCCCGGCTGGCAGCTTGGACGTGGGGTATATGGCCACCATGAATAGCTAAGCAAAGAGTAGCCAGAAACAGAGGAGCTGATGGAGGTTTGGGCTGAGAGTCCAGGAGAACAGCTAGAGACCAAACAGGAACTTGAAAAAGGGGAATTCCCTGGTGGTCCAGTGGTTAGGACTCTGTGCTTTCATTGCAGAGGGCCCAGGTTTAATCCCTGGTGGGGTAACCAAGACCCAAGACTCCGCAAGCCCTGCAGCTTTAAAAAAAAAAAAAAAAGGAAATCGAAACAGGAAACAGAATGCAGATCCCTGGTGCTACCACCAGGCTCATTGGACATTGTTGAAGACAGCAAACCCAGTTTCAGAACCCAGCCACAGGTGAGAGGGGGACCCCGAGTTCTTTCCAGGTTTGGTCAGAGCTAGATGAGAACCAAGTGCCTCTACCTGGCAGGCGCGGGAGAGGCAGGGCTGACACCGGCGACCCTGGTCACTCACTTTTCTCAAGAATGGACTATAGCAGCCTGCTAATCCGGGGTTCTCATTTCTGGCTACAGATCAGATCACCTGCAGTGATCTGATTAAAAAACACTAGTGCCCGGGACTTCCCTGGCAGTCCAGTGGTTAAGAATCCGTGTTCCAAAGCAGGGGGTGCAGGTTCGATCCCTGGTCAGGGAGCTAAGATTTCACATGCCTCATGGCCAAAGAAACAAAACATAAAGCAGAAGCATTATTATAACAAATTCAATAAAGACTTAAAAAAAAAAAAAAAAACGCTAGTACCTGGGCACACCCTCCAAGGTCCCGATTTTACTGGTCCTGGTTGGTACGATAGATCATTGTTAATAACGTACAGCCAGGGTCAAGAACCACTTACCCAATCCTGTCTGTCCCCCAACGCTCCCTCCCAAGGCAGACCTCCACACTTGTCTTTATAAACCACAGTTTAGTTAGGCACCCTACCTGCAATTCTTAAAGAAAAAAAAATTAATATTCATATACACATATACAAGGATGAGAAAAACATTTTTTAGAGTAAAATTTTAATCTACTGATCATGCACAGAAGTTATTTAGATTTAGAACCTGTAAGGTAACCAAATACATTTTCTCCTGGCCATATATTTGTATGCCCTCCAAAGTGATGGTCTGACTCCAAAAAGATAAGCAATGCATTGTAAGCCTTCAGAGTACTTCATATTAAAGAGATTCCTTAGCAACTTAAAAATGACAAAATATTAACTTATCAATAACTATTATATACATTTATTCTTATCAAACAGTGGAATTCTAGGGTTTTAAAATTATTTATTTTAAGCTACGCTGGGTCTTCATTGCTGCTCACGGGCTTTCTCTAGTTGTGGTGAGTGGGGCTACTCTTCATTCTGGCGTGTGGGCTTCTCATTGCAGTGGCTTCTCTTGCTGCAGAGCACAGGCTGTAGGGCGTGAGGGCTTCAGTAGTTGCGGCTCCCGGGCTCTAGAGCACTGGTTCAGTAGTTGCAGCGCATGGGCTTCGTTTCCCCGCGGCCTGTGGCATCTTCCTGGACTAGGAGTCAAACCCATGTTCCCCTGCACGGGCAGGAAGGTTTTCAACCATTCTTGGATCACCAAGGAAGTCCAATTCTAGGGTTTTTACTGAAGAATCTTACATGCTAAAGAGAAAATAAAAAAGAATGCCAGGATACACTGATGGGGGAGATTCCTTGGGACCTGGGGTCAAGGCAAGGGCTCTTGGAGAAGGTGCCATTTGATCTCAGGCCCAAGTGAAGAGAAGGTAGTAGTTATAGGGAAGAAGGCTTTCCAGGCAGAGGGAATCATCAGTGAGAAAAGTCTGCAGAGGTTTCCGCCTTGGTGATCAATGAAAAAAGGCCATAGTGCAGCCTCTTCAAATGACAAACAGCAGTTTATCATCCCAAATATGGAGCACCCCAACCAGCTGAAGGGCAGAGAACAAATACCACAAAATAAATGAGGAATAGGAGCCAAATACAGTTTCAAAGCACCATGAACAAGCACAGCTGGTGTTACAGGCAGTGTGCTGGGGACGATATTATGTGCTTTTGCATAACATTTATCAAGAACAGAGAATGGCATGGCCCTGCTCGGTTTTCCCTAGGAGTGATACAAAATAATCTTTTATTAATCTTATTTTAAATTTGTTACCATTGTACATGATCTCAGAAGACCAAGTGGAGAACATTTGAAATAAATCAAAGGAATAAATGAATATGAAAGAAAAGACAATTATATGCTGCAATAAAAATTTCTGCCCATTCTGTTACACTGTAAAGCATTTTGTAAATGTAAATATTGTACATAAATGTTAAATAAATCTATTAATATGAACTTCCTCTGGGTTTTTAAAAATAAGAATCTCGGTAGACAAAGAGTTAGCATTTCATATTGAAAAGTTCCCTCAGGCCCACATTTTCCAGCTTCTAACGGTTACCACAAGGAAGCCAATATCCCAGTAGAGACAATGAGAGTGATGCTCAAAAGCCTTGAGTTGGTGGCAGACAGACCCAGGCTCAAATTCCTACACTGCCATTTAATAATTGCGTGACCTCAACCAAGGTAAGGTATCTCTCCAAGCCCTTATATCAAAATGTGTAAAACATAATGACTTTTTTTATTGAACATTGTTATTGTTGGAACCAAAGGAGGTTCTGCTGAGAGCAGGGCGCAGTGGCCATGGCACCTTCAGGTTCACCGTTTCCACCCTCATCTCATCAGAGGGCAGGGGTGTGTGCAGGGAGCTCATACTTATACACTTAGAAAAACACAAGACAGGCTCAGGATCGAAGAAAACTGTGGCCTGGCTGCTCCCCTCCCTTTGGAAGACTTGTAATGGACAACAAGCCTGCTGTAGCTTTATCCACCCATCTTCTCTGACAGTTAAGAAGCCAGGACTGATGAGCTCAGTTTGTTGCCAACCGGTTGCCTGTGCATCTAGCCTAACTGGTTTGACTCCTCCTTCTTGATTAAGCAATTTGATAATAATCTTAAGAAGGGTTTCTGGGGAGAATCTTTCCTGCAACAAATGGTTACCCGGAAACTCATAAAGGATACTACCCATCCGTACAAACAGAAATTCAACTATGTGGCAATTAGTTACTTTGGAGGACTACAGAGATGAATGTTATTTCTGATGGAGAAAGATATTCCACTTTAGGCATACTTCCTATGCTGCCAGCAGGGTTATGAACATATTTTTTCCCTTTTCCATTCAAACAAAGACAATGAGTACATTAATTAGAAGCTGTAGGATTTATTCTAGGTAACAGCTTAGAATATAAATTGAGAGAGGGAACGAGAAAAGACTATAATCAGGAGTCATCCATCACTACCTCCTCTGTTGGTGAGGTTACACTCCCAGGGTTCCAGCTATCTGTCCTGAGTTTACTTTGCTTCACACCTTTGGGCCCTCTGGAGAGTGACTGATCAAAATGACCATGCCCTTGTGCTTCACCAGAATAACGAAGGCCTCCTCTGGACCACCAGTGGTCCTCGCAGACTCAAGAGTCTTTTAACCAAAGGGTGGACTGTTTCCTTATTGACATCATTAAACACTAGGTGTATCCGGATGACAAATTTTGTTCTCTGTAGGACAAAAAAGACACAGAAGGTTAGCTGCTGTTTCATGTGTGTGTGCTCAGTCTCTCAGTCGTGTCTGACTCTGTGACCCCATGGCCTGTAGCCTGCCAGGCTTCTCTGTCTATGGGATTCTCCAGGCAAGAATACTGGAGTGGATTGCAATTTCCTCCTCCAGGGGATCTTTCCGACCTAGGGATGGAACCCATGTCTCCTGCGTCCCTATGTTGCAAGCTGATTCTGATTACTAAATGACCTTATGAACACAAGTTCTTAAAGGTCTAGCATGGGTACGTGGTGATGATTTAGTCGCTCAGTCGTGTTCAGCTCTTGCAACCCCCATTGACTGTAGCTCACCAGGCTCCTCTGCTCATAGGATCTCCCAGGCAAGAATACTGGAGTGGGTTGCCATTTCCTTCTCCAGGGGATCTTCCCAACCCAGGGACTGAACCCAGGTCTCCTGCATTGCAGCAGATTCTTTACCAACTAAACCACCAGGGAGCATGGGTACAAGCACACTTAATATTCAAAATACTACATGAGTTATGTAGAATAAACAAGCTGTTTAGTTTTGTGGGAAAAAAAAAATTAATGACCCCAGAGTGAGAACTCAGGTTTAAATCTGACGTTGATTACTGAGCAGCTGTGTGACCGTGGACATGGTCATTTCACTTTTCAGAATATATTTACTCATCTATAAAATGGGAATGATAATATTTATTTCAGGTTCCTCATAGCACTGTGGTGGAAATTAAAACAGAGAGTATATGTGAAAGCACTTTGAAAACTGCCAGAGGAGCTGCCGCATAAATGGCATCATTACTACCAATTTCTAGAAATTATTGAACACCATATCCTTAGACCATATCGGCAAGTAGACACCTGACAAATGAGAACTCATTACTGTGTCATATCCCATTGTCTCTGGCTGTCTTCATCCTCAGCTGATAGGGTGGGCCTGTGGGCCCTGTTAGCATAAATCCTTGGTAGAGGGCATTTCTCTAAAGGTAGAAAGGATTTCTGGATTCTGTCTCACCGCACCTCTGTGTCCTTCCACATACTCATACAACCAAACATACATCACTCAAAATTCCTAAAGCAAAACAAGAGAAACATAGGAAGCATACAAGCTCCTCTGTTTTAGATTTCCCCACTGTTGTCAAGATTCTTTACAGATCCAAATGGCCACAGCCTCAACTCCTAAAACCCTTGTAGAATAATAACTGTCTGCTTACCATGTGTTGAGCACTTACTGTAGTGGGTCACAGTGCAGAGTGTCTTTTTTAATCCTCACAACAAGCACATGGAATACTGTGACTGCTCCCAGTTGAAAGATTGGGAAGCTGAGACTTGAAGAGGTGTAAGGAACCTTCCTGAGGGTCACATGCTAGCTCCTAAGTGGCAGAGATAGGACTAGACTCTAGGTCTGCTTGGCTTCAAAGTACATGGTCTGACTGCCACATTATCAAGTTTCTCCCAAAACACTGTTCTGTTGTTATTGTTAGTTTTGTGTAGAACCTACCATTGGGAGAAATGGTTATTGAGCACTTAGACTTCTTCAGCATCAAACTGAAGAAGAGTGTCCGACTCTTTGCAACCCCATGGAATGTAGCCCACCCGCCCCTCCATCCATGGGATTTTCCAGGCAAGAATACTGGAGTGGGTTGCCATTTCCTTCTCCAGGGGATCTTCCCAACCCAGGGATTGAACCTGGGTCTCCCAGATTATAGGCAGACGCTTTACTGTCTAAGCCACCAGGGAAGTTAAGCATCAAACTAGAGAGTGTCAAATGATTCAGTTTTTCACCTAACAAATATTTCCAACCAACAAATACCTACTGTCTGCTAGGTATTGCACCGGGGAGGGGGTGGTCTGAAACTGTGAATGAATCCTGTCCCTTAATCCTAAAAGAAATTTGGTGTAAGGGTAATAGATCAATGACAACTTTTTCTCTAAGGTATGTTGACATGCATTGCATTAGGAAAATCCCTTCAAATTAGGATACAAACTCATGAGGATTTTCTTCATCATCTATAATAAGAGTCACCTTAGGATTTCTTTAATTTCATGCATTCAATCCATGAAACAATAAATATTTGTTAGGTTTTCATTAGGAGGCAGTCACTGTGCTAGCCAACCTAAAGACAATATTACATCTATGAACCCTTTGTTTACTCACTGCCATTCCAGAAACATTTAATGTTAACACATGTTCATTCTTAGTTATGTAACTTGACAGGAAAAGAAGGTAGTTGAGATAAAAGTAGATTTATCTATATATCTTCATATATAGATATATCCATATTTCACTATGATCAAGAATTTGAGACTCTTCCCACTTTAAACTTTCACAAAGATGTTTTGAGCTTATAAACAATCCTCTTAATTTTCTCTGTGGGGCCTTCCCTGGTTGTCTAGTGGTTAAGAATCCACCTTCCAATGCAGGGGACATGGGTTCGATCCCGTCGGGGAAATAAGATCCCACGTGCTGTGGGGCATCTAAGCCCTCCTGCCACAGCTACTGAGCCCACACACACTGGAGCATGTGCGTAGCAACTAGAGAGGCACACGTGCTGCAACTAAGACCAAAGCAGCCAAATAAACGATCTTCTTCTTAATTTGCTCTGTGGAAGAAATATTTATAAACAGTGCAATAGCTAAAATTAGGCTGCAAAAAAAAGTAAAGGGAGAAATGCAAGGAGAAAGGCAACACAGGTAAGACAGAAGCTAAGTAAACTCTTAAATAACTATCAGGGTTTTCGATGAGTTTTTCATGGTTTCTGAGCATCCAGGTCAAATCAAGCTTTCATGTTTCTGAATGACGGTTCCACTTTGTACATTAGGCGTATTTTCAGATTTGTGTGGGCCTTCTCTTGGAGAGGTGTAAACTCCCTAAAGGAAATGGCCTGGTTGCATTTCTTTATACCTCCTCAGTGAACATAACAGGCACATAACAGGCACTGAGTATGTACTTGCTGATTAATAGATTATGATTCTTGGAGAGTTAACAGTAGTCCATGAAAGATTGCAGAGAACAAAAACAGAGACAGTACCTAACAGCCACCATCTCCCATCTGTTGGAAGCAGTTAGAATACAGTGGTTAAGAAGCCAAGTTCTGTCATTTTCTATTTATGAATTTTTTGGGAAAATTACTTAATCTTCTGTGCCTCAGTTTATCTTCACCTGTAACAATGAACAACAACTACAACAACAACAGACTGTCTATATTATAAAGCTGTTATGAGAATAAAATTAAGTTAATATAATAGCATTTATAATACTAGCATATGATAAATGTATAATAAATGTTAGCTATAATTATTTGTGATTTTCTCTTATTTTTGAGACTGCAAAAATGATTTAAAATGAGAAAGATGATATAACAGATTGATTTACTTCCAAGATAATAGGAAATTTAGTTCCTTACCACCACTAAGTTTAACTCAAATAGTGAAATTTACAGTTGACTTCAGGTAAAGAATGACAGATTGCCCATGTGCATCTACTTTCACTCCCTCCCAAGATGACTAAAATGCCAGAAAGCAAGCTTACTTATTGGGCCGCATATGGGCTTAGTTGCTCCAAGGCATGTGGGATCTTAGTTCCACAAGCAGGGATTGAACCTGAGCCCTCTGCATTGCAAGGTGGATTCTTAACCGCTAGACCACTAGGGAAGTCCCAGAAAACAACCTTTTAAAGGAATAAACCCATAGGGATTTGGAGAATAAGAGAGGATGCAACAGCAATGAAGTTTCTTCAGTCAGACCCTCACATCTATGGAAACTGGGTTTATACCAGTTCTGACATGGACTGCAGAACAGTGGGGAAGGATAGAGTTGTTGGGAGAACACAACAGAGCGTCCAAGAGATGTGAAACAATAACAAAAGATCTAACTTATGTATAATTGGCATCCCAGGAAGAAAAAATAAGGAGAAATAATACTCAAGAATATTCCAAAATGAATAACAGATACCGAACAACCCAAAGAACACCTAGCAGAATTAACACTCCCCTCCCTCAAATACTCCCACATCATATTCATATGACATAGAAACTGCTGAAAACCAGAGACAAAGGAAATTATGAAGGCAGCCAGTGAAAAAAAGACACACAGCATACAGAGGAATAAAAATTAAAGAGTTAGAGTAGACTTCTCCAGAAACTATGCAAGGGATGAGGTCTCTGTAAACGAACAACAGCAAAACCCTGTCAAGTCAGAATCCTATACCCAGCAAAAATGTCTTGAAAAAAGGAACAGGAAATAAAGACTTTCCTGAACCAAAACCATAAAACAAATTTGAGTGAATTCATTGCCAGTAAGTAAATATTATAAGTAATATTAAAGAAAGTTCTTTAGACAGAAGCATATAATAGCAGACAGAAATTTGAATCCTCACAAAGAAATTAAGAGCATCGGAAATGGAATAACTAAAGGTAAACAAAGTCCAAATTAAATTTTTTGTTGCTTTTAATTGCTCTGAAAGATAACTACCTAAAGCAAAAAGAGTCATATTATGTATTTATATCATATATAAGAGTAAATATGAGGCAAAAACAGAACAAGAGATGAGAGAAGAAATTGGGGCTACATTGTCCTTATAGCAGCCATGAAATGGGATATAATGTGAAAGCAGACTGATTAAATAAGATGTACATGGTAAACCCTAAAGTATTCCATTTTTAAAAAAGAGTTGTACATGATAATTCAATAGTGGAAATAACATTAAATCATAGAAAATGCTCAATTAATTAAAAAGGAGGCAAAATGAAAGGAAACAAAAGACAAAATGGAACAAATAGGAAACAGCTGGTTAGATGGTAGATTTTAATTCAACCATATCAATAACCACATTAAATGTAAGCTACCCTAAATTCAAAGATAGATTGTTATATTAGATAAAAAGCAAGACTCAACTATATGCTGGCTACAAGAATACCACTTTAAATATAAAGACATAAGTAGATTAAAAGAATGAAAAAAGGTATTCCATGCAAACACTAGTCAAAAGAAAGCTGAAGTAGCTTTATTAATATCAAAACAAGATTGGACAAGAAATATTACCAGTGATAGAAAGGCTTATTACATGATGAAAAAGGATTCAATTCTCTAAGAAGACAGAAACATTAATGACTTTATGCCTATAATTTCAACAACTTAAAACAAGTGGACAAATCCCTCAAAAAGCACATCTTACCAAAATTAGCACAAGAAGAAATAGAAAAATTCAAAGAGCTTTATATCCATTTTCAAAATTGAATTCATAATTAGAAACTTTTCAACAAAGAAAGCCTCAGGTCCAGATGGCTTTACTCACAAATTCTGTCAAAGGTTTAAGGACAAAACTAATACCAGTGTTATATAAACTCTTTGAGAAAATAGAAGGAAATGCTTTTCAAGTAGTTAATGAGGCCAACATAAACCTGTTATTAAAACCTGACAAAGACATTACAAGAAAAGAAAATTATAGACCAATATCTTACATGAATAAATATACAAAGTACTCAATAAAATATTAACAAATCAAATTCAGTGTTATATGAAAAGGACAAATGTTATTAATAAATGGAGCTTATGCTGGGATTAAAGGTTGGCTTTATATTATGAAATCAATAGTTGTAATTCATCACATTAACAAAATCAAAGCAAAGAAAAATCTCAGTTGATGCAAAAACATTTTTGACAAAATGTCAACTCATTCGTGAAAAGAAACTCTCTCAGAACTCTAGGAAAAGAAAGGAATTTTATCAACTTGATAATGGGCATATATGAAGAAACAACAGTTAATGTCATACTTAACGCTGACATATTGAATGCTTCTTGGTTCAGGAACAAGACACACAATGTCTCCATATCTATTCAACAATATACTGGAAGTCCTATCTAGCATAACAATGCAAGAAAAAAAAAAGTATAAAAGTTAAAAAGAAGCAAAAATCTTTTGTTTTTTTTGCAGTTGACATGATTGTATGTAGAAAACGCTCTAAGGAATCTACCCTCCCCCCAAAAAACAAATAGAACTGAAAAGTGAATTTAGCCACAAGACTTAAGGTCAATACATAAAATTTATATTTCAAAAGTTACCAGCAAATTATTAGAAAATGAAATTAAAAAGCAATTCATTTACATTTGTAGGAAAGGCATAAAATACTCAAAGTTAAGAAAATATAGATAAGATATATTCTTAAAATTGCTACATACTGTAGAAAGTTATTAAATAAAAACTTAAAGCATATAACATGTTTAGGGATGGGAAAAATCAATACTGCTAAAGTGTCAATTCACCCCTAATTGACCTATAAATTCAGTGCAGTCTCAATCAGAATTCCATGAGGCTTGTAGTAGAAATTAACAAGTTGATTATATATGTACATGAAAATGCAAAAGCTAAAGAATAGTAAAAAAATAACCTGAGAAAGAAAAACAAATTTTGAAGACTTGTGCTTTTAAATTGTGCTGAAAACTATAATAATTAAGACCACCATTACTTGCATAAAGAAGATAAAAAAGTCAGTGAAGCAGAATAAAGTCCTGAAAGACACACACACACACATCCTATGTGGAAAGGAAAGTTTTCACAACAAATGATACTAGAACAATTCTATCAGTTCAGTTCAGTTCAGTCTCTCAGTTGTGTCTGACTGTTTGTGACCCCATGAATCACAGCACGCCAGGCCTCCCTATCCATCACCAACTTCTGGAGTTTACCCAAACTCATGTCCATCAAGTCGGCTATGCCATCTAACCATCTCTTCCTCTGTTGTCCCCTTCTCCTGCCCCCAATCCTTCCCAGGATCAGGGTCTTTTCCAATGAGTAAACTCTTCCCATGAGGTGACCAAAGTATTGGAATTTCAGCTTCAACATCAGTCCTTCCAATGAACACCCAGGATTGAGCTCCTTTAGGATGGACTGGTTAGATCTCCTTGCAGTCCAAGGGACTCTCAAGAGTCTTCTCCAACACCACAGTTCAAAAGCATCCATTCTTTGGTGCTCAACTTTCTTTATAGTCCAACTCTCACATCCATACATGACTACTGGAAAAACCAGAGCCTTGACTAGACGAACCTTTGTTGGCAAAGTAATGTCTCTGCTTTTTAATATGCTATCTAGGTTGGTCATAACTTTCCTTCCAAGGAGTAAGCGTCTTTTAATTTCATGGCTGCAATCACCATCTTCAGTGATCTTGGAGCCCAAAAAAGAAATCAGATTGATTATATTCTTTGCAGCCAAAGATGGAGAAGCTCTATACAGTCAGCAAAAACAAGACCAGGAGCTTACTGTGGCTCAGATCATGAACTTCTTATTGCCAAATTCAGACTTAAATTGAAAGTAGGGAAAACCACTAGAGCATTCAGGTATGACCTAAATCAAATCCCTTATGATTATACAGTGGAAGTGAGAAATAGATTTAAGGGATTAGAGCTGATAGAGTGCCTGATGAACTATGGACGGAGGTTCGTGACATTGTACAGGAGACAGGAATCAAGACCATTCCCACGGAAAAGAAATGCAAAAAAGCAAAATGGCTGTCTGAGGAGGGCTTACAAATAGCTGTGAAAAGCAAAGGAGAAAAGGAAAGATATTCCCATCTGAATGCAGAGTTTCGAAGAATAGCAAGGAGAGATAAGAAAGCTTTCCTCAGCGATCAATGCAAAGAAATAGAGGAAAACAACAGAATGGGAAAGACTAGAGATCTCTTCAAGAAAATTAGAGATACCAAGGGAACAT